>VZTT01030418.1:7517-30904 GCA_013400855.1 Buphagus erythrorhynchus | reverse complement strand
CCACAGTCCCACATGAGCTATTATAGAACTGTTTTCCTATTTCCCATTTCTTTTTCTTCCTGGCCCCATGCAGTACTGAGTTAACACCCAGCAGGCAATGTATTTTCAGGGTCTCTATGCCATCCCCAGCTGTATATTGTATGAGTTTCACAGCTGTTTCTGCCACAGACTTACTTTCTGGAAATCAAAGTCCTTAAAGACACAGCTCCCCATATCAAAAAGCACAAATTAAGGACTTTTCTGAATGTGCACTGAATGTCACTTGGTGCACAACGTCGTTCTCCTAGTGTGGTGGGGTACATGGTCATTGTTTTGCCATGGCTTAAGTCATCACCTGTAAGCAGAGCTGTCTTGATGAACACCAGGCACACTATTAGCATTCCTAATCTTTGAACTTCCGATTAAAAAAATTAATGTATTTTGTGCAGCAAGAGACTAAAAGCAGGGAACAGCTGGGAAATAATTATTGAGCCTGCCCTAAAATGGGTTACTTTGGATGTGTCAGCCAGTACACTTAGTGGCTATAGGCCATACTCTTACAGGATGCAAAAAAAATTCTGAACTGTGCAACGGGCATCTTTTTGCACTACCACTTCTTTACCCCCCATGTGTACAACTGCATATCAACTGCATATATATAGATCTGTGCACATGCAAAAATGCAAAAAGAGTCTGTACTAGAGGCACTGAATACTAATGACAGGAAAACACCTTAACTGCACCTTCTCCTTTGCCATGGGGCTTTTCCTCTCTCTCTTCAAAACTTTAAGACATCTGTTGTTTGTGTTACTCTCCTTTCTCCTCCACTGATTTCAAGTCACAGTAGGGCTCAAGGAGACTCAAAATAAAGCCAGAAGGCAGGGAGGCATGCTAGAGGGAATGCCTGTTAAAGCCTAGCACAAGCATTTCCATGCGAGTCATGTTCCTTGGCTGTTGAAACAGCAGATGCTAATCAGGAAATGCCTACACAGCTCTCCTTATTGCCTACTTCACTGAAAATGCTACCCCCTGTGTTCCCCATGAAGTTTTACTTCCTTGTAAGGCTCAATTACCATAAACACTACTTCTTAGCCAATACTCACAGTTTTTGTGCTATAAACAAAGCTGTTTGTCATTCTATGTTCCTCCGTACTAGAGCTGCTTGGCTGTGTCCAAACACTATTTGTATGTTTTCCCTAACAATATCCATTATGATACTTAAACAAGGTTCATTCAATTCATACCCCTTCCCTGAATCAAACCAGTCTCTTTCCTCTCTCATTTCTTTGGCATTGCAGTAGTGTTTCTGACAGTGCACAGTATATGAAGTGGTAGGTATTTAAATTACCAAGTAAGAAAAAAATATATAGATTATGTCAATGCAATTACTTGGCTACTCCTAGTTGCAGACTAATAGACTGGACAAACTGGCATCATTACTACTATGTAGTTATGAAAACCATAAAAATACTCTGATTTTTTTTCCTGGTGTACAAAGAAGAGTGAAGCCCAAATATTGTGTTCTGCCTAAAACTACTGCAGCTATCCTACTCCAAAGGTCTGAGTAGGGCAACAGCTTTGGACAGGGTTTGCATTCATCCAGTACATTCGGAGGCTATTCTGCCTGGCTTAAACTCTCAGTCAAAAAGTCCCTTAAATATATGTTACTTTAAAGCAGACTGATAGTTCCAGCAGTGTGGGGAGTATTCATTAATTAAAATTAGGCACCTGACAATTACTGTACTGAACGGCAGACACCAGTTTCTCTAAGAAAAGAGCTAATGAGGAGACTTCTGAAATGGCCCCCTTCCCTGGTTATCAGGTGAAATTGAATATTTCTAAGTTAAGAGTGGTGCCTAAAGTCTTGCCTCAGACAGCATCTCAGCTGGCTGAAAATTGTTACTATATTTTCTACAGTAAAGTAGCCATAACACCTAAGATGTTGGTTTTGCATGTACCTAGGTCAAATCTAGATCTGTATATCTTAGACTTAGCCTAGTGACACTCCCCTAGGCTACCTCCATATCTGTATCCAACCTGAAGGAATCCAAATCTGCATCTAGCTGACATGAATAATTTAGATCTTCCCTGCAAGAATGACTTCTTGGGTTTTGATCCCAGGACACTTTGTATTAGGAAGTGAATGAATATATTGCAAAATCAGACATGACTTGCAACAAGAACTTGTGCTCAGGATTTCTCTTTCAAGGTCAGAGCCCAGATTTAACCTGTAGTTTTATATAAAAAGTGGTTTTATCCTGTCAAAGTAACATTTGAAAAATAAAGTGTGTACCAGCTGCCAATTTCCAAAACCCCAGGGATGGATTTTGGCTGTGAACTGCAATCTGATACAGCTTCCTGGGTCCCAGAGAAGTGAAGGATGCATTAAACTGCACTTTGCTGAGAAGAATTTTCACTTGGATATTTTTCTAGTTTCTCATCAAATTTTTGCTTGATGTGAGTCCTATTTGGAGATATTTAAATTCTAGTTGCAGTAGCATTAATTGCTAATTAAAGACTGTGAGTTCAAACTTCTGGAATGAAAAGTTCTGTCATTGCAGAGTTATTAGTTTTGGGACCTCCACTAGCATTGCCAAATCTTAGCATTATAGTATTCAAAATGATGGGGTTTTATTTCATGGAATCATGTGGTGGTAGCAGAATCTACTTTCATATAAGAACAATACACAAAAGAAATAAAATAAAAAGAACCATTACCCACTTCTCAAATCTGGGAGTTTCTGAACAACAGAGCTCAGGTTACTTGTGGTGTCAACACAAAGATGTAAGGGTTGGAAAGTAATTCAGATGGTAACTGAGATGAATTCCCTGCCAAGTAATGTCTTCCTGTCAATCAAAAGCTTAGGTTTGACATGATGAAGCTAAGTCTTAATGCCAATCAATAATATGGCACTGTAGCAAGTGGCTATCATCCAGAATCAAAGTACAGAAAACTTTATTGTCCCACAAGCCACTGAGTAACTGAAAATATTTGAATGGATTATCAGTGTAACTTCCCATTGCCGTGATTTCACAATTTAGTCCGTTCAAGTGAGTCAGCTTTAGAGAAGTTGCACACATCCATTCTTAATCATGACCTTTCATTTAAAATAAACCCCCCAAAGCACAGTGTTTTCCTAGTCCAGTTCTCAGGACAAAGAAATATGCTGTGAACCACACAGTTACAAAGCAAAACTAGCATGACAACACAACTAGCCACATAGCTTCCAGATTTTGTTTAAAAATTAAATGGAGACCTGTAGTTCTAAATTATACTTCTGTTCTGTAAATCAATAATGAACGGTCAGGACTGAACAAAAAGTAACCTTCCATTGCACACCATGAGGGAAAGCATAAGAACCTGTCTCTACAATGGTCAGCTGTACCAACAATAAGGGCTCCCACAAAAGTTTCCTCCCTTCCAGTCCTGAACCTTTAAGCTTCTTTAGTTTTGTGTTTTATTCTGAAATATGTGGAGGAAGGGCATTAGTTACAGCTCACAGAAGTGATAAAGCCAGCAGATATCCTCTTGAATTGTAGCCAGCAGCAAACAAGGAGGCAGTGGACTCCCCTGGAGACGGGCACAACAGGACTTGTTCATCAACCAGGCAGCAAAAGCACAGCTGTAGGCTGGACTAGCTGCAGTTTCTCCTTGGTGCCACGCAGAAAACACAATTGCAATACAAACTCAAAGAGATTGCCAGGCGAGGAACAGCCAGTCTAATCAAGCACTGTAAAAAAACCTGATACTACTCATTATTTGCACCTAAAATACAGGTTTTGGAACAGGACCTCAGAGCTTTTGAAGTACAGGCCAAGTGGAATCTGCCTGATGCAAACACCACACAACCCTAAAAAACCAACACATCCAATCAATGGTATCAGCATGGTAGTAGGTGGTTTTCAATTTTTTTTTTTTTTTTGTAGAAATGATGAAAAAGGTTTCTTAAGGATAGACTAGAGACAGGACAAGAAAAGCTTTGTGGAAGCTTATGGGAAATTTCTGCAGAAAGAGAAAAGCAGCACAGAGTCAGCACAAAAGTGTTTTGGGAGTTAGGCTAGCAACACAGGAATAAAAAGAAGGAAATGACATTTTAATAGTGGATAGAAAGGTTGGAAATGACTCACGAAGACTGGTCTTAAGGTTGAAAAGAAAGTCTGCTTAATGAGGAAAATGCACTCAAAAGAGAAGAGAAGTAAGTTAAAATAAAGGTGGGAAATGAACTTTGTGGCAGAGCTCTGAATGAATACTGTGGGGGTAGCAGTGTATTCCTCAGTGCAGGAGGGGAGGATGCTGCAGTGAGCAAAGTGTGAAACGATGAGATCCTAGAAAACAGCTGCAGTGGGGTGAACAGAAAAAGGCCATGTCACAGACATATTTGTGCAGCAAAACCTGTAAGATCTGGAAGCTTCTCCTGCACAAGAGACTTGGAATACACTTAAATTGATATTCCAGTGATTAGCTGTACATTGAATTAGGTGTCTTACAGTAAATCTATTTGACAAAAGTTTGTGTAGGAAAACAAAAAAATCACTTAGTATTTCCTGTTCATTACACCACATTTTGTCAATACTTAAGATGGCTAAGAGTCTGCAGTTTGAAACCATCTTGTGCATGAGGTCTTCTTTGAATTGCAGAAAACACATTAAACATGTGTTATGTACATGGTTATGTACCTTATGAATTAAGGAGAAATTTATATTCTATTTTCTGCAGGTTGAGAAGACATTTAGTGTATCTGGGCTTAATAAAAGCCTTATACAAACATAATTTTTAAACATCAGAACAAGAACAAGGAAAGTTATCAGAATTTTCTATGTGCAAACTCGCCAAGTAAGATACCATGGAACACAAGACTTTAGATGCCACTGTAAGCTTTGCAGTCAAATTACTAACTTCAAAAGTAAATGCAGTAATAGCTGAACCTGACAATCCTATAGAAGTCCTACGAAAGCAGCAAATACTCATAGCCACTTTCAAACACTTTTCACAGTTTTCTGACAGAAAATTTCCTCAATAAATTATAACAGGCATAGAATGCCATTATTGTCTCTTCTAAGCCAATGTTATTTCTGGTTTTGAAGATTACTAAATGTGATCTTTAAGAAAGAAGAAAGTTATAAAAAGATGACTTGCTATCATGCAGGTAAAAATCAGGGATTATTTTTGCTGGTTAAAGAATCACTGAGAGTACATTAAAATGTCATTGTGTAAAAGAGAACTTTTAGCTATGATTTCTGTATCTCACTTTCAAGTTCTTTAAAGACTTGAAAATGTGAGAGGCTTGAAAAGGCTATAACTGCTTGTAAAGAAATAAAACATTTTTGACTAAATTTAGGCAAAAGTCAATGTAAATTAATGTTATTGCAAATATTAGCACTTAACTAGGATTCTAATTAGCTGAGATATGAATGGTAATATTGATCATGTAGCAATTCTTTTATTCATGTACATTCATAAGCACCTATAATAAGGCCATGAATAAAATTCACATAATATACATAAAGATAAGCTAACAAAAAATAGCTTGAACAGATATCTGTGTATTTAAGACGATCACAGAATCACAAAAGAGTTAGGGTTGCAAGGGACTTCTGGAGATTCCTTACTCCAATCCCCTTAACACTGATCAAAGCCCAAGTTTGGCTTAATTTTATGTCCAGATTGGAATCATAGAATCATTAAAGTTGAAAAAAGGCATCCAAGATCCCCAAGTTCAACTTTTCACTGAACAACACCATGTCAACTAAACCACAGCACTAAGTGGCAGACCCAGTCATTTCTTGAACAATTCCAGGGATGGTGACTCCACCACTTCCCTAAGCAGCCCATTTCAATGCTTAATCACCCTTTCAGTGAAGAAATTATTTCTGATGTGCAACATGAACCTTCCCTGGTGCAGTTTAAGGCCATTTCCTCTTGTCCTGTGCCTGTTTGCCTGGGAGAAGAGGCTGACCCCCACCTGCCTACAACCTCCTTTCAGGTAATTGTAGAGAGTGATAAGGCAAAAACAGATTATAGCATCTTGGTTTACAAAAATTTCCTTACTTCACACTAGATAGGTTGCCTTGCCTGCAACTAGAAGCTATGGCCATATTAATTCATAATTTATAAAAGGCAATAATATGTTTTTATGGAAGGCAGAGCACAGAGCACATGTTCTTTCATAAATTTACCATTTGAAAGATGAAACAATGATGTCAGATAAAAGAATATTTTAAATAATAACTGCAAGAATGATCCCAAATTACTACTTATATATACTAGCCATATATTTCATCTCTCCTTCTTACATAGAAGCTACTATTTTGTTACAAGCAGTGGTCTTGTATTAATCTTCTTTTGACCACTGTCTACAATGCATAGTCATCAACTCAGTGGGACATAGTGGAGATAGAACAAATTTCCTTGATATGAGCATTTCCGATATATGTTATTTGAAGTTGGACAATTTGACTCAAAAAATGACCTAATGTTTGTGAAATGCAGCCCATAATGAAGATCAGGGAATGAGTGAGAAGAGGTTGTTTAAACACAAGAGAAAGTTTGGGGCAGCAGCCTGGAAAAGGTTACTAATTTTCCAAACTGTCTTTATGACACTCATTCCAAAACTAGTATACTTCACTAAATGCTCAAGAGTAGAATCACTAAAACAGTGCTGTGCCCCCTGAATAAAAGAAGAAAAATTTATTTTAGAAATATTATTGAGAAGCCAAATTTGTACCTATGGTTTTGGTCTGGGAATAGTCGGCAGCCCACCGAGAGCCATCACGTTATAGCATATGGTCAATTTAGACCACAGACACAGGAAGGAAAGAGAAGTTATTTCCTGCTTCATTTCAACTCTGAACTTTCACAGAAATGTGTAATTTTTGTCTTGGGTACATCTTTGGCTTTAAAGGAAATGCAGCCAGAATCCTTGTATCACTGAAATGAGATATTCATTCTCCCAGAGCATAATCTCCTCCCCGTGTAATCCTCAGCATCTACCTTCCCTTAAGATTCAAATATGCAGTAAAAGTTGCTTTAGGGCTTCAGGTTAAACACCAATAATAACTCCTTGTTGTATCAACACAGAGAGACATCTTTTATCTCCTGTACAGCATCTGTGATTAAAGAAACCGAGTATTAATAAGAAAGGCAGATGCCCCAAGGCATGACTAAGAGAAATTGCACGCATTGCAGGGAATATTTTCTCCCAGTACTGTCATGGGGGGTTTTGGAAAAGAAGATGAGTAAACCAGCCTATATTTGATGGTCACTTCCACTCAGAACAGCCATAATTCATCAGTTTGTCGACAGCACCAGGCTCTCGTTTAGAAAAGGTCAATGCCAAGGGAAAAAATGGGACAGCACTAAATTAAGAGACTGAAAGGAAGGATTTAACAACATAGCTGTTGAAACAAACCATGATGGCTGGGGAGGAAATTCTCCTCTGGTTGCCCATCAATCCACCGTTCCATCCCTGGATGAATAATGCAGGAGGAATACAGAGACACTCAGTCATAGACCAAACCTTTCCAAATGACAGGGGAACTTTTTGACACAGGTTTATCCAGACACTTGCAGTCATTACTGTAGACAATCTTCTGCAATGCAAATTCCTCAAATAAAACAAACTATAAAGAAAAATGCAAAAATGAAATGGCCAAGTACCCAAAAAGAACCAAGCAGAATGACTTTTTCTAGTTGTTTACCACAAGGAAATTTCTGCTTCCCTCTAATGCACTGAAATATTGGATAAAGAAAAATGATTACAGTTTTTGCCACTATTGTGCAACATCAGATGGGATGGTATATTTTTATATACATGGTGTTTTTGTAGACCTCTCTCAGTATGATAGTATGACATGTCCATATCTATATACAAATGCAAAAGTAAACATAAATAGGTGCAAATTTAGAAGTATTTTTCAAAGTATAATTTAGGGTCTTTCAGTTCTACATGTTCCTTCCAAAAGATGTGCGAACTTATGAAAGTTCAAAATGGGTGTAATTTACAAGCTGAGAAGCTAGACAAAGTTGCAAGAACACTCAAGCTATATGAAATGGCCTACTTTAGTGTACTCTTTTCTATTTCTTTTTTCTTTACAGTTGTGAGCCTGTTTTTTTTTCTTACAGCCTTTCTTTATGACCTGTCACTGTATGAATTATACTGTCTAAAAACCAACTATTAGAAAAGACAGGGGCTGGACTAAATAAAAGTCAGGAGAGTAGGTTATATGAAATTATAATTATATGATTACTATATGAAATTCTTGCTAATGTCTCTTTCTCATCTTTTTGTTGTTGTACACTCGCTGTTCATAAGAAGGATATGAAAAGTAAATTCAGAGGAACCTTAGTCTGCAGAGACTTGTGTAAGGCAAAACTATTCTGTAATGAATGTCATCACATCTCTGAGAAAATGCATTAGCTAAGTCTTCTCTTAGTTTCACAACTCAATATAAGCTGCAGTTGATCACTGGAGGCTGGGAAACAAAGGGAACAGAGACAATTTTCAGATGTTTGTTATTTAACTCTTGTTATACAGCAAATATGTGTTTTAGGAGAAGCCACCAATTTCTTCCTTCTTTCACGGTGCATCTTTTTGCCCATCTTTGTTCTTCTTTGAAAGCACAACTAAATATTCAACAGGCTTTCCCCATTTATTTCCAAAGCAGCTTTCATATATGAAAACAAAGGGCTGTAAATCCACTCTCTGTTCTTTTTCATTCTCTCCTTTTCCAATGAGAGGACAGAAAATGACAGACATCAAACCAGAAATACAGCCAAAACCTGACAGGCTGACAAGCTCTTAAATATTCTGTACCATTTCCTGTTTTATACATTTTCATTCTTTCATAGAGATAGATGCCTACAGCACTGTTCCACTTAAAAATAAAGTCAGTGCACATAGGATAGGACACCCAACAAACTGCTGCCTGCCATGAAATATCTGTCCAGAAAATATAACACAAGAGCAAACTTGCCTGTCCTGAAATTANCATATATATATATATGTATACATAAAATGCAAATAGCAATGTTCACTTAAAATATTTCAGTTCATCTAGAGATCTAAAAATATGTTCCTATTATTATTTGATTTTCACACATCTACATAATTGATGCTTCAAGTATCCATTATCAGAAGAAACTTGAAGTACAGAGACTCACACCGAAATATTCAAAAACTGTATCGTAATTCAATAAAAAAGAAAATCCATTATGTCTCCTGTTTTAACTAAACAATTAATGGGAAATAAAGTGTCAGCTGCTTAAAAGTATTTTTGTGGAATGGCATCACACCATTAACCAATTGGAAATTGTGAAAAGAAACAAGTCAGACACTTTTGGGTATATGATTATATGCTAAAACCCCAGAAATTTAATGTATCTCATTAGAAAGGAGATGATTACATGTAACTCCTAACACACTTTTAGCAGTGATGCTTGGTTTTGTTATGGATGGGTAACTCCAAGGTGGTTGTAGCTACATCCTGATGTTCAGATAAAATTCCTCTCTCTGCAGCAATTGGCAACTGTGTTACAATCAATGCCACTACTTACTCAAGGTGCTAGAAATCTGATAATTTCTTGAAAAGTCAGTTGTATCAAGCCACTATGTAACTCCTTGTCTATTACAGGATATTCCTATAGCCATCCTGAGAAAGTCACCACTTAGTGTTGCATGAACACCACACATTTATCTAGAGCAGCTTCAATCTATTCATGAACTGTCCTGGTGAATAATGAGATAAAAATGTCCAATTTTTAACCCTTTTAATCTACTCCTGGGGAAGGCAGACTGTAAAACATAACAGCTTCCTCAAAGAGGCTCAGCTGTTGTGAATATATTTCCAAGAAAGCAATGAGGTTTTACTTGAGATTATGGTTGCTTTTATGGCTGCTTGGAATTTAATTTATGCCAACTACGTTCCTGAAAAAATGGAGGATCTTCCTCTTTGTCAAGATGACAATAAAAAACACCTTATCCATAGACATGAGTGGCTAATTGCAAGGATAAACTGAGCTAGAAAGCATACATTGCTACTGAACTGTGTATAAAAACATTTGGAGGACGAAGGTCAAAACTCTAGCCAATTCAAAACAGTAAGGTGATCTGTAACCTGCCCTCAGCTGGTAAAAGAGACACAATGGGTACACATATTAACATGGTCCCTGCTACATCATCTGTAAGAAGCAGAGACAAACTGCTACATGCAAAGAAAAGATCATTCTAAGAACTTAGAAAAAGCCCTCTGATTGCTAAAGCAAAAAGCATGAAGGTGAAAATATCAGGTATTTTGATTTCCAAGTTTCTTGGATGCACACTTTTTCACTGGTTCACCAAAGCTGAGCACAGTTTTCATATGTTCCTGTCACAAGAAAGGTGTGCATCAAGCCATACTGCACAAAATTCTGAACTTCAAGAAATAATTCAAAAGAGCTGGAATGAGGATGAACTTTAGCCAGTGGGCCCCAGCTGATGCCTGCTAATTGATGCCTCTGTAGTCACCCTGATTTCAGCTGCCTCCTTGCTTACAAGATTGGGGGATTTTTTTGTCTTTTAATATTTGTTGATCTACATTCCATTTTTCTTGTCCATTCCCTTCAAATCTTTCAAGAATCTTTTGAATCTTTCTCCCCCAGTAATCAAACCATCAGCATATTAAAATATTGTTACAGGCCAGAGGAATTCCTTGTCCTGAGAATGTCACAGCAATTGCACACCTGTTTCTATACCTATATATCCTGAGGAATGTAACTGTTTACTTTGACCTTAGGTTTGACTCCCTGCTTATATTTTCATGTTTAGAGCTATAAACATGCAATTTGCTTACCCTCAGCTTTATCTGGATTTCCAATTTCCTGTCCAAAAGGCATTGTATGACACGTGTTCATAAAATCTATCAAAATTACATGTGTGTTCTGCTGTTATTCCCATTGGATTATCTCACTAAGTTCTTAAAATAAGAAAAACTGCAGATGAAGGACCTGTGTTTAGACTTGAACTCCTGTTCCACTTGTTTACATTTCTCTACCTTTTACATTGGTCCAGATAGATACATGTAGTCCCATGTGAGTCTAAGAACCTATTTTTCAATACTTTACTCATCATAACTGAATTTGATTCTCATGCTTGTATTAAAGAATTAGATATGCATGTGTTTCTTTCCACTGAAAGCTCCCAGTACTGTTCCTTTGTATAATCAACAGATTATTTTTGCCTTGCTGCTTGTAATTCCTTACAAAACATGATTTTTTAGATGCATGAGCTCCACTGAAGAGACAAGCAAATGTGACCTTTCGTCTGGGACTGGAGCAGTTGGTGTGACTCAGTGCCTGTCAGGGCTGATTTCCCTGGTGCTAACTCCCAGTGGTCCCCAGGGACTGCCCCGTGCTGCCACATCTCCAGCCCTGCCCTCTGCAGCACTGGCACACACCCCGTGCAAGGGGCAAGCCTGCAGAAGTGGGATAACTCACAAATGAGCAACACTCTCTGTGTCCATGATCTACAAGGACCAAGGTCACAATGGAACGCAGACACAATTTAAAATGCAGAAAAACAGTCATTTGGGGAAGAGCAAATGAAAGAGTGGACATGGAAAGGGAGCTTTGACTTTAATAAATGAAAGATTTCTCAAGCTATCAACTAGTGTCTGTACTATGCTGCCCTGATTTATTTCTATTTTTTCTTTAGCTGTGAGTTTTAACAACAAAACTGAGATTGCAGAGTCTTGTTGTCATAGGAGAAATCAACTGACTGATCATGTAAGATCATGTAGATGTTGAGCATCTAAAACTTACAGCAGGTGGCAGCTCTTCTTCTGTCTCTCTAATTTGCCTATCAGGTCTTTTTAATTGTACTTTTGATCTAAGAGCAAATAAACAAGAAAAAACCCCAAGCAAGCTGAAACATCTAGATATTTTGGACATATGGGTAGTTTTCTACTGTATAATTTACAACAGCTTGGTACAGATATATCACTTGGCTAATCCAGGGTTATTTCTTTATTCACTAAATGTCTCAAACAGCTGCAAAAAAAAAAAAAAAAAGGCAATTCTTATATGTTAACTCAATAACAATAATTTGGCAGACCTAGTAGTGCTTAAAACAAAATGAGAGCAGCAACTGGTTGGGGTTTTTTCCAAACAATAGCACACGTTATATATATGTTATAATAATAGTCTTAATATTAAGTAAAAAATAAAAATTTCCTTTAAAATCCAAATTTAGAGATTGGTTCATGGTGCAATTTGTCTGGGTCCCTGACAGTGTAACATCTCCTTGGCATTCAGACCTCATCCTCTGTACTGATACATCACTGCACATCCAGTATTTCCCCAAGCATTCAGAGGTTTCAGCAGGAAGCACTGAGATATTTGGGAAATCTCAGGGTATGAATCAGGCTGCCAGTAACAGGCTGTAACAGTGACAGTGACATTCCAAATGAGACTGCTAAGAAAAAGGAGAAACCCTCTTCTTCAGGATGTGCATGGACACGATGCTCTGTCAGTGACTAGGAAATGAGTGCTGCTGCAGGGAGCTGCCTCTGCAGTCGTGATTTCAGGTGTGCCTCCTCTGCTGCTTCTGGAAACCCTTCAGCCTGGGAGATGAACTCTTCCGTGGGAAAAACAAGCAGCAACTGAAACAATGCTGCCAGTAAACATAAAATCAGAGGCATTAGATATACCTGCCTACATAAGTCACTAATTTCAGTGAATAAACTATAATTCTTTTATGTACTTGCATGAGATCAACAATTAGAAAAGAGGGAGTCACTGTGAATAGCACTCACAGTTTCTGCTGAGGCACTCAGTCCCCCGCAGTAACAAGAACATGTTGTTTACCTTCCATGCGATTTACATCAATAACAAAACTGGTATTTCACAAAAAGACAAACAGAAAACTTTTTAATCTTTTTCATTTCTGTCAAGTTTTATGTCTTCAAAGGTCTGCACTAGTATTTCCACCCACCATTGCCAGCAAACAGCATCACATAATCATAGAATGATTTGGGTTGGAAGAGACCTTAAAGATCATCTAGTTCTGACCCCCTTTGCCATGGGCAGGGACACCTTCCATTCAATCAGGTTGCTCAGAGCCCCATCCAAGCTGGTCTTGAACATGTCCAGGGATGGGCCATCCATGATTTCTCTGGGCAACCTGTTTCTGTGCCTCACCACCCTGAGGGTAAATAATTTCTTCTGAATATCTGATCTAAATATACCCCTCTCCCATTTCAAATAAATAAGTAGGGAAAAGGCCTTTGGAGCAGATCTAGAAAAACCTCTGAAATTGAGATTAAAGCCAGCGTTCTCAAAGGTGATCTCTGATTTTGAGATTAATTTCTAACAGCAGTACCTGGAGGCCAGATGGTCAGCTAGGCAGTGTTGGGAAACCTCTGCTTTGCTCTCAGCTGCTCTGGTGATTCTGAAAACCAGGCCAGGAATTTTAGTGCCTCAAAAATAGAACTGTGGAAATCTACCCACAAAAGTTTTTCCCTAAACTGACAAAATCAGTCCCATTTTTCAATCCAGCTGAAGTGCTCTGCTTGCCAGTGCTAGGTCTCCTCAGGAAACCCCAAGAATGGGTAGAAGCATTTTCACCACTGGTTGTCACTGTTATCCATGTTGTCCTGTCTATATCTCATGTACAACACTCAACAAAGAGTTAGATATCTCACTATCAAACTTAAAGAAAACCAACAGTCCAGATATAAACACACATGCAGATCAAATGCAATTCAGAACTGTGGTTGCAGATCAATCCTCAAATCTATTTAATGTGGGGGTGAATAGATTTTCTATTGGTGTTTCATCAGTGTGTTTAAGAAAAAGGAAATCCACTAATTCAGTTCAGAATTAAAAAAAATAGATCAGGAGAAGTGCATGGGACAAAGTCATGCCATAGGACAGAGAAAAAGCAGTACAGATGTTCAGGGTCTCAGGTAATAGGAGTCAAAAGCAGAGTTAATTTGGGCTGACACACTGTGAGTAAATGAACAGGTACAAAAATATTGCTTAGAGAAACCTCTCCTCCCATATATCCAGTGAAGTGCTAGAGTTTGCTTGCAGAGCTTCTTTTGAATTTTATCACTGCAGAATGGCATTTTTAATCATTAAAGAAGTACCTGGGATCAGGTAAACATATAAGGTGGTCCTCAGGTGGGCCTGAGAACATCATGATACTCAAGTCTGGGCATGCTGCAGCTCTGCCTCATTCTTTTGGAAGGAGGAGAGCCTTTGTAGCTGTCAAATCTTCCTGCCACTCCTCCCGTTTTTAAAACCAGCTTCCTCCAGGAGATGCTAAGACAGACACTGACCCCAGGATGGAAAGACAAGCAGATAATAAGAATCTCCCTGCTTTGTCAGCCTTCCTCCCCAACTCAACCCATGCAGTACACTTATCCAGATCTGGAACCTGCAAGGGTATGTTCATAGGACAACTAAGGTGCCACAGGTTTCATCCTGACACTGTAAAAGGAGGTAGAATTCTGTATAAAACATTTTACTGGAGCTCTGGAGTGAGCAGGAAGTTCCTGCTGCTCTGAAGTGATATCCAGGGGAGCACCATCCATCCCCTGCCTCAGCTGATCAATTTGTGTTAGCAAAGCTTTTTCAGGAACTGAAATTCAGTAAATGGAGTCATGCTTACAAAGAAAAGGGGACATAAACCCTCTCTGCTTCATTTTTCTAACCTATCACTGCCTCCAGAATGTTATTGTAACTATTTAATATTTACTCTTATTAATAATAACAAAGTGCTGTGATATTTGAGGGAAAAAAATCTCCCTTCTCTATTCACATAGTATCTGTCCCTTGCCTGACACTACTCATGATCACAATTTGTACAACACCTACCGTCTGCATAACTTTTACAAAAAAGTTATCCTGTACCTCACCTTGTTAGGTATTAGATATTAGATATTATANCCTACTGTCTGCATAACTTTTACAAAAAAGTTATCCTGTAGCTCAGCTTGTGTATCTATTAGATATGACTGACTCAAACGCCATCTACATTGGGTTACAAAGCAGAGGAAAAATTTTAAAATATGACACCCCACAGAAAACTGATACAAAAATACTCAGGATCCTTACTGGAATATAAGAATTAATATTTTAAGTACTTAGCTCCACGTGTCTGATAAAACTATATTTGATTTTAGTACAGAAGGTGAGTTATTCTCTTTGGTTAAATGCTAAATTTTACATTGAGATTAAAGGAAGAATTATACAGCTACCCCTGGCCAGAGATTTCACCAAATACCAACCTGTAAATACCTAACATTTCTGTCTGGGTGATCACATCAGTGTCACTCCATGCCCACCATCACCTAAAAGTGATAGCCAGCCTGCAGAGTGAGCTTCAAAGGCTTTAGTTAAAGCCCTGAGTTTAGGATAAACAGGTCACACCGAGAGGACACTACAGGAATGTCATTTAAGGCAATTTCTCCAGGACCAGCCTGGCTCCTGCTGGGGGTACATGTTCCTGGCATGGGGGAAGTGGGGAGCTGGTCCTGGGGCAGGGAGCAACCTCTTCCCCTGGCACCTTCCCAGGGCAAGCACAGTCAGAGCACAGGTATTGTGACCTGCTGGGAACTGGCCACAGGGCACAGCAGCTGCAAACAGGGACCTGAGCCTCCCAGACAAATGATGGACTGAGCCATGACAGATGTTCAACACCACTGCCTTTTGGAACCTTCCAGGAAGTCCAGCAGGCAGGGTGAGCAGATGAAGGAACCTGTTCCTGGCTGGGTCATGGCTCAACTTATGAATATTAAAATAGGCTCTCTTTCCCTTCACTGAAACTCAGCAGATGCCAGACTTTAATCATCTTGGCCATTTCTTTATTATGCTTTTGTTAGATGCCACTTTTATAATCATGTCCTTGAGCAATTTACTGTTTGCATCTTTTTAACTTTTGGGAAGTATTTTTGATCATAGATCACTCCTTGTTTAGTTCTCAGGATAAAAGCCTTTCTGTAGGCATCACCACATTTAAAAGTAAATAAATTACCACTTGTATTTCATGAAATATATTCTTCTTCCTTTTTAATTCACTGCTCCAAACAGAAAATTCAAATAGAAAATGAAAAAGAAGGGGGAAATAATTCCTTAACAACATTCTAGTTTACATTTGTTTAAATGAAATGCTAAGCACTGTGCAAAAATTATAATATTAGCATAATTTTATGTATTTTAATAGCCTGAGTATTTCCCTGACTTGTCTTGTCAAGTATTTCCTTGACTCTATCAGGAGTCAATCCTCAGGGCCAATGAGCTAAACAGCACTGAGTAAAAATATCCTGGAATAATTTATAGTCTTTAATGTGTTTATTTGTCTAAATATAGTATTTATATGATTCTCATTTATGCAGTTAGTCAGAGAAACATAAAATGTTATGAGCTGAAATTTATTTTATTAAAATAAAAATCAGGAACATATTAATTGAATCGATAATCTCATCTGAATTTCATCCCTGTTGTTGGGCACTCCGGTTCTTTCTAAGGCTCAGAAGCTGCAGGTACATTAATTTCAGAAAAATGTTCATCATGAAAAATAGAGAGGCCTTCCAACACTCAGGAAAGTTCTTATTATTTTTATTTTCTATGGGTTAAAACAGCAGCCTTAAAAATTCTCCAGTGTCTTGGATAGTAAAGACCCAACCTGCAAAAATTTATAAATATAAATAACTCTTATTAGTATGCCTGATGTTAGAAGGACACTCAGATATACATACACATTAACTAAAATATATAAAAACCATCATTATCTGAAGAGAAGTACTCTGTGGAATACTCCATGTATGTATCAGTGCTGGCTCCCTTAAGCAGTCATGGACATGGCCTCACCTTTATCTGCCCCTGAGAAAGCCACAGTTGAAAACTGTGAGATTTGGAACCTAATCTATGGCAAAACACCTGGATTGGGATACATTTCTCCCCTATCCTTTCATAACTCAGATATTTATTCTAAAGTGAAAACTGCTCTCACAAAATACTACTCTGCATGAGTAAGTAAGCTGCACATGATGTGAATGACAGTGAAGGGAACTAGGTTAGCTGTGCTGTTAAAAAAAAGAAAAAAAAAAGAGAGAGAATACAGCAGCTAATCTAAAACCAGAACACAAATAATGAAGAAAGTCTGAAAATTTTAAAACAATATAGGACTTTAATTTTAAAGTCCTTTCCTTTTGTTTTATTAAATTTGTATTTTTTTCTGTGTTTCTGTTTTCCTCATACTACAAGATCATCCTTTTTTTTTTTTCTTGTGAGAGGTCAGATCTCCATTTCCTCAATGGCAAAAAAAATTCTCACATTTGATTTGTAACAGAGAAAGCATTATCATTTAAACATCTGTTTTGGCAAAATAATGAGCCGTTTTTCTGTCCTAAAGATTACATACTTCCCAAATACAATCCTTGCTAAAATATTCCCTGCCACTGCCTCTCCCTTAACTATTGCAGATGCCAGTCAAGCCCTAATTGCATGGTCTTTCTGAGATCATCTGGAATCTGAATTAAATTAAGTTCTTCCTCTAGTGATGTGTATGTGCCTTGCTTCTTGTGTACCTTCTTACAAACCCACTGAGAGATATATGAGATATTGTATGAACTACAAAACTACAGATATTAGGATATTATTTCAATTATTAAGAAATAATTGATTTTAAGTTCCAGTTTATTGAACTGGAACTTAAAAATGATTTACAAGAACTTTTTGAAAGATAAATTAAACTCCTGAAGTGGAACAGGCAGTAATTAACCCACAGAACACACAAAACTATTTCCTATTGTAGCATTAAGTGGTTAAGGTGCCCTGAGCAAATCTCTGTTTGGATTCTGAATGCCTCAGTGCTTAAACACATCAGTGACATAAAAAGTCAGTCAGATCTGATGTATTAGCAGGAGAAAGAGATGCTCTTACTTCTAAATCAGACCATGGCACTCAGTTGTCAAAGGTAAGCCCAGGCTTCACTGAACAAGCTATAAGCACCATGCTGTTACTTGGTCACTTGGCCCTTTGGTTACTTGGCCCCTTCTTCCAATGTGAGCATCCAAACTCACAGTCATCTCTGCTTCTAGATGATCCTGGTATAGCATTTAAAGATATAATTAAAAATACTTGGGTTCTTTTATATTTTCCCTTTGTGTTCTGATGTCCTTATTAATTAAGAACAGGTTTCAGGGGTTCCCTTATAGTTGCAAAGAAAAGCTGCAGTACCTCTTGGGATTTTTACTGATAAGGAAATGAGACCTGAGTACCCAGAGAAGTGATGACCTCTTTGGAGAGGTGAGCTGAATCATTTTACTGCAATGTACTTCTAAGAACTACTTGTTGAGACAAGCCCTGCAACAGAAGGGGCTGTGTGGAGCAAGACTAAGGATGAAGGTATGTCCTTTCCCAATCAACCCTTGATTACAGCCACCAGAATAAGAGTGAAATAATGGGTTTCCCCATTCTTCTCTGGAGGCAAAGGAGACCCTGCTGTGATTTCCAGAAGTGGAGGCAGGTAAGGGTGGCCACATTGCTTCCATCAGGCTGGGTGTTGGGCTGGTGAACAGTACTCATGACTTGTCAGGCTCTATTTGGGCTTGTCCTGGCCTGCCTGGAGCTTTGCTGGTTTAGCTGTAGCAGCAGACTTCCAGCATAACTCAGGTTAAAAGAGGCTTCAGAAGGTCCAACCAGTACTTGAAAGTGAGTCAGATATGAGAGGATGCTGCTAACGCTTTTTTCTCCTGCTATTAGTTTATTTTCTACATTGTTGACAAGGAAGGAAAGAAAAAAATTAAATTAAACTTGATACTTGGTCTCTGTTTTCAGATCTCATAATTTTTAAATCAATGTTTTCCAATTACTTGTGAGGAACAGTACAGTGCTGTAACAACAATAAAGTGGTTATGCAATAACAACTTTCTAAGGCATTTCTAACTCAGGCCATATTTAAATTAGCTTTTATCAGATGATAATTACTGTACTGTGAACCCAAACTCTTCAAATTCCAAGTGTTCATTTTAAACATGTGAAAATTCCTCCAAAAGAAGTTTCTGCTTTTAACTGAAGTACCAAGAAGAAAAGGAAAAGCTAGAAAGATCAAGTGGGATCTAAAAATCACAGAGATCCAATATTAATAAAAGAGTAAGAATTCTCATTGAAAGTGATGCCAAACAATAGTTATTCACATGATTTAAAATTACATATTTTAGTGGAAATCCCTACTCTGCATATCTGTTGACATACCTTCTTTCTGCTTCTGAAGAAAATCAGAAGCAAAATTCTCAGCCAAAAACAGGCATGCCAGCATTTTCTGTCCACATTGTTTTCTTGATTGATTTTATAGCTTTAGAAAGAAATTATTATTTTAAAATGTTTAATTAATGGAAATAATAATAAATAAATAGTTATCTGTACATTGTACTTTTTTTTTAATTTATTATGAACTTCTGCAGAGTATCAGCCTTGATGATCCTATTCACCATATTGTTAGTAACCTTTATAATACCATAAAAAATAGAAGTAATCTACTCTCCTAATCACTTACGACTTTTAAAACAACATATGGCTGTGGTTGAATACATTTTTGAGAATTCTGTTTGTTTGGCAAAGTTTAGTATCAGCTTAAAATAATCTTTCTTTTAAATTCTATTAAGATTACATCATTAATATAGCTTAAATATATAGGTAGTATTCTAATGTGTTTCAACGAAAACTGAGTAACACCAAGGCAGGATTTTGTGTTGTATGTTTTTAGGTACTTCATGGAACTGAGTAAATGCTGCTATTCCCATCTTCCTGCTGCAACACAAGCAAAGACAGATCCTGAGATTAAAACCCTGTGAAGTAAAAGCAAAGGCATATTTGCATCTTCTAAAATACCCACTCAGATAAAATCTTTCTTAGCCTGCTTAACACTCTGGGCTTACCTTATCTTATTTACTCTCTTTTCTGTGCCACTTCTTCATCTAAGAGCCTGAAGCCCCTTCCCACCTGTGCTCATCAAATCCCCTAATTTCACTTCCAATGTCCTGCACTTCTCCATGTCTTGGTGAGGGCATCACCTGAGCCTGGGACTACAGGGAAACACAGCCTCCAAAAGCACCCAATCCAACTGTGCCTTGGACTTATCAACCACGTGAAAATCTGATTCCAAGATGTTCAGAAAAATTACTTTATTACTAAATACCATCATTTTACCCAGAGCAATACTAAAGAATAAAATGAATGGGAAACCACAGACTTGCCTATGCATCACTTTGTTCAGACAGCAGCAGTGACATGGAAATAATAGGATGGAAAAGTGCAGGACCCTTCCTGACATCTCTTCCACAGCCAAAAAACTAAATGTTTACTGTGATAATTTTTGTGCCTAGGATATGAAGCCTGTCAAAGATTTTGCAGCATATGTGCAGCAGTACATAGAGAAATAAGCTTTGCAATGACTTACAGTCAGAGACTAGGACTGTAGCCAATCTTTATTATAATTTTTCAGTGTAGAAAAATTACTGTTTTGGAGACAATCACCTCATAATGCTTGAGAGCAGATTTAGCTAACAAAAACTCCACAAAAAAACAGGACTAAGTAGCAAAGTTGTTATTCTGAAAGTGTGGGAGGGAGCAAATGAGCATCTTTTTGTGAAGCACATAAGGAGAAAATTCTCAGATCAGAAGCAAATCATAGCGCAGGTGTATACAATGTACAGTTAAAGAAATAAAAGAACAGCAGGCTATTGCAAAAATGGAGCCACTCTTAAAACCAATACATAAGCAGCAAAATGAGGTTTCTGTCCTGCAAATTTCTGAGCTCTCCTGCCCTAATCTAGAATAAATGTAGGTGGATAATATGCTATTAACTCTATAAAGACAAAAAGTTGATCTCTTTCTGAGGTGTTTGGACATTTTCAAAGTGCATTTTGTGAGAATAACAATTCCATGTCTCATTCACTGTGTAAAAGATCATTTTGATCTCACTCCTGGCAGACTAGGGTAAATAAATGAAATGAAAATTATCGTTCACACCCGAAGAGTGGCAAACTAACTGCTGTACTACCCAGCAGGCTTATTGCTGGTCTTAATTAAATGCTTTCACAAGTCCAGGATCCTGGCTTTGATAAGGATGAGCATCTTCTCCCTGAAACCTCCATCACGGGGCAGATTTGCCCGGCCCTCAGAGGAGCTGCTGTGCTGAGCGCCTGTGTGGCTGCGTGCCAAGCAATACTTTTGTGGAACTCCTGGAGCAAAGCATTGCACTCTGACACATTTTGCCAGCTGTCCTATATTCTCAAACGCAGTGACAAAATAAACCATCTCATTATTTGACTTCTTCCCATGCTAATCCATGCTGCTTGGCCAGCCAGTGTGAAACTAAATAGCTGATGGCATTTTTTAGCAGAAAAAAAGCGCCCAAATCTAGGGGTTCACAGGACTGTGGAATTACTCCAAGAGGCTTTCTGATGAGTCATTATCCAGCTGTCTGAAGCTTTTGGCAGCAAAGACATTAAAAACATATTATGACTGCACAGCTTTCGCTCCAGGTCCTTGCTCCAGATGAATTTTTTGCCTCTATGTACTGCTATCTACATTCTTTGCAGGGTATTTATTCATGTACTGCTAACTACAATCATTGCAGAATATTTATTCACTGAGAATTCTGCTTATACCTCAATATTAAACAGCTGTTGGGTGGCCTTGGATGGTGCTGTTTAAAACAGTGGTTGTAAATCTATTATTTCCTCAGACTACATCTGCATCAGCCAAATTTTCCTGCTTGTCTGTTTTTCCACAAATGCCCTGAGGAAGAGTTTCATCCTAGGCAACGACCTACATTAGGCAGGCTTGCTGCTGCAGCCCCAGGGAGCACCTTTCAGTGCTGTTCTGCCTCCCCACTGCTGAGCTCCAACTCCAACTTGTTTTTCTTGCAAAGTCTCTTGCTCAGCTTCAGTCTTCTAGGAAATAACTCAAACATCTTAAGAAAAATAATACACATGAACTATTCAGAAAGGATTTAATTACTTGATATTAGTAGTCACTGAAAAAATCCTCTGCTCATGCCAGAGAGATAAAAAAACACCAAGTAAGAGTAGGAGCACTGAAAGCATCACAGAGGTGATTCTTCTCCTCCACTCCACTCTCATAAGACCTGCTTGAGTTCTGTGTTCAGCTTTGGAGTCCCCAGCCTAAGAAGGATATGGACTTCTCAGAGCAAGTCCAGAGGATGTCCACAAAACTGATCAGAGAGCTGAAGCATCTCTCCTATGAAATCCAGGAAGCTAAGAGAGTTGGGATTGTTCAGCCTGGAGAAGAGAAGGCTGCAGAGAGACCTTACAGAAGCCTTCTACTACCTAAGGAGGGCTATGAGAGATGTGGAGATCAACTTTTTACAAGAATATTCAGTGACTGGGCAAGGGAGAATGCCTTTAAACTGAAAGAGGTTAGGTTTAGATTAGATATTAGGGAGAAATTCTTTACTGTGAGAGGGATGATGTACAAGAAGAGGCTGACCAGAGAAACTGTGGATGCCTCATCCTTAAAAGTGTTTAAAGCCAGGTTGGGCAGGGCTCTGAACAACCTGTTCTAATGGAGGGTGTCCCTGCCTGTGGCAAGGTGGTTGGAATTAGATAAAATTTAAAATCCCTCCTGACCCAAATCACTCTATGATTCTATGTCCTGGTCTGTTTAGGGTGTAACTACTGTAACTATATCCTCCTGGAACATAGGAAATACCCTCTACATTAGAATATAACTATCCAGTAGCAGTGGATATAAAGGATCTCTCTGGCATAACTTTAATTATCAAGTCTTATGTAGCCTGCTGAGAGACAGATGTACCTCCACAGAGAGACCCCTTGAAACCTATGAGTTGAAGATAAGTAAGACTAGTTTTCTAGTACTGGTCATAAAGAATTAATAGGATAATCTCACAGGACAATCATCTCATGCTAATTGCTGAAGTTCAGAAAAAATCCCCAAAGCTACTGAGTGTGGAAAAAATAGTGAATAGTAATCATGTGACCAAGTGTTACAACCATAAGTAGCATGTCCTTTAATAACTTATACAAAAGAACATATAGTTTCTCTTATTTTGTATTTAGCATCACAGGGATCTATACTGTCAGTAATCCGTCAGTATCTATCACAGATGCTTCCCTATAAATAAAAATGCTGGGTGAGCACTTAAAAACAATTGGCACTGAGGAATCTCAAGGCTTGAAGTGGTGCTGGTGTTTACTACTCAGCTTCATTGAATGCACAATGCAAAAGAGAAGAACCAAGAAATATCCTTTTATGTTAGAATTAATAAATTATCAAAAAAGTATATTTAACTATTTAAAAAGTATATTAAATAATCATTGGCTCATGCTCCAAATTGTGTCCAGATAGAGAGACCACAGGGTCCAGACAATAGGATTTGTACTCA
>VZTT01030416.1:30687-87323 GCA_013400855.1 Buphagus erythrorhynchus | reverse complement strand
TATCAGCTAATAGCAGGAGAATTAAGTCTATCCTAGCTGAAACCAGGACAGTGGGTGAGAACTGTCATATCAGGGAAGGTGCAAGCCATCAGATTACTATCAGTCCCTGCTGAGCACACAGGTTGGATAGGGAAACCAGGGCAGAGTAGCTGAGGATGCTGCTGAAGCATACAGAGGCATATTGACAAAACTGAGTGTGGAGTGGGAGGAAGGACTGAAATAGTTGAGGTGCTGCAGATAGGGTCATAGATACACTGACTAAACTGCTTTATAACAACCTCCTTTTTCCTGTTGCAGCAACACATTGCATACCCAACCTGCTCCATTTTCAAAGCAAATTTACAGAAGGGGCATTTGCTGAAGGCACTGCATTGAATCTGTACGTGTAAAGCTGACCCAGGTGATATTTGCCAGATACTGGAGAAATATCAATGCCTGTTTTAAAAAAGATCAGATGGAGCAAAAGGGAAAGGAGCTTGGGAATTGTAGATTTATGGCATCACTGTTGCTTAACCCTGATTCTAAGAAAGCATATGAAATGGATTATCAACTAAAATCTTTGTCAGCACCTGAACAATGACATGGAGACTTGTAGAAGTCCACCAGGATTTGTTAAGAACAAGTCATGTCAGACCAATCTCGTATCTTTCTGTAACAGGGTAACAGACATTTTGGACAGAGGTGAAACTTAAGGTGTCATCTACTAGGACTCCAGTATAAGGTTTTTTCATCTATTTTATCATACTTTGCTAGCAATCTAGAGGAACAAGGTCTTCAGGAGAGTGAATGACAGATGCATGCAAAATGAATAAGAATATCAAAAGAGAAGGGAGAATGGACTGGAGTTCTGTGAGAGTCTGTCCTGTACTCAGTTCAGGTCAATGTTTTCTTTGATAGCCTTGGTGGTGGATGTAGAATTTGCATATTAAATTTGAGGATGACAGAAAGCTGGGGGGACTGTGAATTTGTTGGAGAATAGGGTTAGAATTCATAATGCTCCTGACAAACTGGAGGTACACTGAAAAAGCATGATGTAATTCAATAGAGAAAAGTGCAAACTATTGTACCTTGGCAGGAGCAATAGACTACATAAATACAGTGCAGAAAAAGATCAACTAGATCACAGCTCTGCAGAAAAGGACTGGGGGAAAAGAGAAAAGAGGATCACAAGCTGAACGTGGTTGTGTATTGTTGAGAACGAGGCAAATGCTGTACTTGGACATATAAATAGGAGTTTAGCCTGCAAGGCATATGATGTAATCTCTGTGCTTTGCTGGGTGATGGTAAGGCTTAAAATCTCTCTGCAGTTCTGTGGATAGCACTTCACAAAAGGTCTGGACAAACTAGAATGACACTGGGGGAAGCAGCAAGAGTAATCAGGGATGTAGAAAGAAAGTCTTATGAACAATGATTTGATGAATTGGCATTGTTTAGTTGTAATTTGGAGAACTGAGGAGAAAAGGGGAAGAGACTGCACAATAGGCAATGGACTCTGAATCTCAGAACTTCCCCATTTTCATCAATCCCTTTGGCAGCACTAAGTGACAGCATCCGTGACAGCGTCAGGACTTTCACCTGGTCCCCACTGGAGGAAGCATTTCTGTGATGTGGTTTGTATTGTTAGAGGTTCAGGTGGTTCCCGTGTGTTGGAGCAGTTCCTTTGGACCATGGTCAACACAGTGGCACTGGAGGCTGTCACAGGAAAGAAGGGGGGCAAGGGAGCAGGGCTCATGAGGAATCCTTCCCACTTGAAACAAATGGGTGTAGCTAGGCCAAGAATCTACTTGGGCCCAAGAGCTGTTGCAGTCACTGTCTGTGCTGTGTGCCAGCAAGGTGAGGTTGGAAGGTTGGCAGGTCATCTTCTGCACAGCACCTGTAACCCTTGAAGAAGGATAAAGGCTACACATTGTCTCTTCTATTTTTTCTTATGCCGGGCTTTGCTCTTTATTGCCTTACGTGGTCTTATCTTTGTTTTTTTCTTTCATCTCTGTCTTCTGTGTGTATATGTCTGTCTGTCTATCTTCCTATCTGTCACCACTATATATCCACAGTGATTTAACTGCCTCGACTTCCACTCTTCTGGACTTCTTGTATGTGTCTTCTGGGTTGCTGTAATTCCCTAGGACTTTCATATATCAACTCTCTAATCTTTAATGTCATTATTATGGTGTCTTGCATTAGGCACTGCATAAACACTTTCCAGAGGTCAGTCTCTCAAAGTGTTGAACGAAGATGTTGCACACTACAAGTAGATAAATCAAACATACATGTGGAGAGAGTGGGAGATCTTGGGTGCAATGAGGAAATTATAGCATAATGAATGGCATTTGTAACTTGCTGTCTGAGTAGGTCCTGCAGACATCAAAGCTGAAGAGAGTTCGAAGGCTGAATGTCATGGCATTTAAAATGATGTCTAGAGTTCATTGGATGCCGGAGTGCCAAATTCTGTCCTCTCAAAGGAACTGGGAAAGAAATTAGTCTTCCATACTTGAAACTATATCCCATTAATTTCTATCTTTAAATTTTCAAATGTATTCACCACATACTGCCTTGACATCCTTTTCTTTTTTGGGGGGTAGTGGTGGTGGTGGTAATGTAATATTCATAGACAGTTATCATCTGCATTACTTTTAATATGTATTATGAGTCTGAGGCCCTGTGAACTTTTTCACTAGCCCTATCTGACAATACTTAGGAGCTATATAAAACAACCTTGAAATGCAGAGGCAATATTGGGGCATGGAAAGACAGGTGTTCTTAGTCTTTTCTTCTCTTTTGAGAAGACCTAAAGTCTGTAGCTGAAGATAAAGGGGGCAGGCAAGAAAGCTCCAAGGAAGACAGAAAACAGAAACGCAGCATTTTTATGGATGAATGAGCTTTTATGAAGTTGCTTTTAAAAGGCGAAATTATATGGCCATTTGCACTGCCTCTTGATTGCTCAGTGCACCAGCTATTCTTTATGCTGCATGCCATTTTCTGCCTTGTATTTAACTTCACAAAATATTCTGGGATGCAGTTTTCATAAAGAGGCCTGTGTTAACACATCTGTACTGTTTGGTACTGTTAGATGGGGGTGGGATTTCCTCCAGGGATGCTCATTAGCTTCCAGTATTTCTTGCCCTTTTTTTATGCCATAGCTGAGCTCTAGGCTCAGCTGAGTTAGCTGAGCTCTAGACCTGAGTATGACAGATGGCTATTCTGTTGCAGCCTTTTTTGGCACTTTTTCTCCTCCACTCACGCTATAGCCGCAACATAAGCTTTGAAGGTTTGTTATCTAAATTGTGGCATAGAAGAGTCCTTTGGGAGCCAAGTTCACCTCTGGCATAAGCACTGCAATTCCATTGACTTTAGAGCAGGTTCACTGCTTGATGTCAGGAGAAAATTTTTGCAATGTAGATACCAAAATGAACTGGTCTAAGACATAATGGACTGCTTTCTCTCCCCAAAATGACCCATTCACAGGCTTGGTTTGGCTTCTTGTCTGTGCTGCACTCCACCCTTGCATACTGAGAACCCCTTTTCTGTTTATTTCTGTCCTCTCCATTCTTTTCTGCCCTGTGTTGTATCCTCCTGAATGCCTTCAGATCTGCTTGTCTGTAATTTCACACTTCCTCTCCTCACTCTTTGGAGATGGTTGTGCCGAGTCCTTGCAGCACGCGTTGTTGAGACAAAGCTGAAACAGCTGTCCCAGGATCATCATTGCCACTAGGTGTTAGGAGGTTGTGGAAGATGTAGACCAAGTCCATCAAGGCTGTCTCATAGCTACTGCAGGCCAGGACTCTCACATCTCCTTTACACAAGGGAGCAAAGACAGGGAGGACCCCTGGAAGCCTGGTGTACAGTAATATTACAAACTGGAGGTCTTTTCAGCAACCAGTACACAACTCCTGGTGGTATTTAGAGCCTTGCAACCACTCTGGAGGGGACAAGTCATGTCAGCAGCCCCTCAGATAGGGGAGGACAGTAGAAGTGCAGGCTGGCAAAGCCTGAACTGATTGACTCTTATTGGCAATGAACTATTTTTGTAAGCCAATGATGAGGACAGCCTGTACTGCTGCAAGTTTGACTCTGCCTTGCAAGGTTATTATCTGTGAGTTTAATCAGAGTCTGTCACATGCATGGAGTGAGTAGCTAGTGTTTCAAAGGGTGTGTTTCATGCTGGGATAGGGGGAAGTAGAGATGGGGGATGGGAAAAAAAGCTTTTGAGGTATAAATGGAAAAAAATAGACACCTGCTGCTTGAGTTTCTGCTGTTTTTTCAATTGCCATTAAATACATATAAATTACTTACATGAATTCAAGACAGACGTCCCAGATACCTATGGACAGGCAAAGGCAAATCAGTGACCACAGATTTCTTATTTTCCCGGAGCCTGGGGGGTCTCTGAGCTCTCTGTGAATGAACTCTGTACACAGACATTGCTTTGCCCTCTGTAGAGATGTAACTGTGCTTTCTTGGGATGAGATGTGGCAGCCGTTCATCAGTGCAAAACCCTTCTAACGGGCCGTTAGGAGATGTGTGAAAATGGAGGGGTAATTAGGGAAACATACACTGTAATGAAGAGCTCTCGGGCTGCAGTACGACTATCATTCTCTGTCATGCAAAAGACCAGCCCTGGTTAGTTTGATTTATGAACTGTGCAGAACGAGCTTATGGTTGTTTTGATTATCTGTGTTACTCTATTCACTGAAAAAGCCTGCCAATAACCAGTGCCCTGTTGTGCTGTGAGCTGCACAGAGAGACTGAGATGATGGCTGTAGCCACTAAATACTTACTGGGTACATATAAGCTGAAGAAAACATGGTTGCACATACAGATGGGAGAACTAGTGCACAGTGAATGCAGGCAAGTTAAGAACAGCAGTAAATATCCAGGATTTTCTCGCTCAGCATTCTTTGGGGAAAGTCAGTAAAGAGATGACATGTTTTATCCACTGACAGCAGTGAATATTTTTGCATTGACCTGCTAGGGAAATATGAATTTTAAATGGGTGAGAATTTTAAGTTTTGTGGACTATAAGCTTAACATATTAGCAGCCTGACCGTTGCAAATTATCTGCAGCTTTCTGGGCAAAAGTGAGACTTATGGTAGGGTAAGACAAAAAGCAATGACAGAACTTCACTGGTGTTCATGGGACCTCCCTCAAGAAGAAGGCCAAAACTGAAGAAAACTGTATGGGTCTCTGAAAAGCTCCTGAAGAAAGAGGAACAGGTCAGCATTCACATCTTATTACTGACTGAGGGGTTAGAGGCATAAAGTGCCTTGGAAAAGAGACACTTGATACAACTGAGAAGGGAGGCAAAGGAAGACTGAAAAGAAAGGGTAAAAACTGTATCAGGCAAATAATCTCTGGAACAGCCTTTAGAGTAGATGTGCAGGGATGGGGGACAGAGAGGCATTTGCCACAGCCAAAGTGAAAACATGGTAGAGTATTGAAGAGAGCAGAACCATTAATGTCAGTGAGGGTCAACAGACCTGGGTCCTAATCCCAAACCTCAGACCTGCATCTTTGAAGACAAAATGGGGCCAGGAGCCTGGCTGTGTTCCCCTCCAAAAAACAGTCTGTCCAGAAGCAGGATTTCCTTTGTTGTACCCAGAAATCTGAGCTCTCCTTCATTCAGTTCTTGCTTGCTGTATCAGACTTCTGTTTTTTGGAGATATCTTGTCCAGCTCTCATGAGACCTGATTTTTCCTAATCTGTAAGATTACAGGCACCTCTGACAACAGCTTTACAATGGCACAGTTGAAGAAGTGCAATAACCTCCTGCAGGAAGCAGACAAAAGTTCTTATGTATAGGTAAATGCATGGATAGTGAATGGAGCCCATGAGCCTATCAAAAATTTGTGTTTGTTCTCTATATTAGTGTCTGTTCTGTTTGCAAAGTCTGCATTTTTTGGGAGAGTTCTGTAAAGTGCAAAACGAGAGACCTGGGAATATACACGTATTTACTGCAGTGCTGACAGGCAGGGGTAATCACAGACAGGGAGGTGATGGGTGGAAAGGGCTTGATGCCACACAGAAAGCAAACTGCAAGAAACCTGACAATGCAGCAGCCACTCTGGGGAATCATCAGCTGTGATGGCTGTGAAAAATCCCAAGGGATCCCAAGTGCGCAAATGCAGTTATGATTTGACATCTGGATGACTGGATTGACATCTTGGGAAGGATGTTTTCATTTTCCACTCTGCTTAGAGAAAAGTGGGAATCGATGGAAGGAATGGGCTGAATTCTCATGTTCAGTGGTATGCACCACACTGACAGGGCACCTCCATCTACTGCTCTGGTGGATACTGCTGGCTCTTCTCACTCTTCAGATTGCTGAGGGATGGGGCTTCTCCCTGTAATGGAAGACGGTTGCCTAGGGAAGGAGGTACATTTCTATATACTTACTGCACAGAGTTCAGGTAAAGAAACATATCCTCTCCCATTCCTCTTGAACACCATGCTTTGCATATGTGCAAAGGCTGGGTTTTTTGGTTTCTTTATAAAGATTGGGTATTTTATTTTATCACTATCAATAATGAGTGTTTAACCCAAAGTGTCTCCCTTTACTAAAGAACACTGATGTAGAGCAGGGTAAAAAAATTATAAAAACCCATCCTGCTGAGGCAGAAAGAAAAGCTGCAGAAATTGCTGAAACAAAGGGAAGACGTGACTTTGGCTGATTGCATTCACTTTGGGCCTAAATCTCTTGCTGATGGCTTGCTTCTTACCATAACTCAGGTAGCAGCCAGAATCTTGTTTGGAGGAGAAAATAGTACTAGTGAACCTGAAAGGGGGCCTTCCTTGACCTTTTCTGCTCTCGGGGGAAGTGAAAAATCTGGGACATACTCCTGAAGGAAAGTTCTCCAAATCTCTCTGAAATGTCACCCTCCAACAGCTGCATGCCAGTGCACAAAAAATGCCCTCCTCTGATCATACAAGTGGTCCTTCAAGTCTGCTGGTGCCTGCTGTGGGCTCTGTGTTTTTTGCTAGAGTGTGCTCTGCAAGAAACTGTCCCTTGACTGATTTTCTGAGAGATTTTTTGGCTCTCCTGGCTATGTTGGGAAGCATACAAATAGTATGTGGTTTCCTAAGGCATGGCATATCTTACATGGCTGTTACCCTTCAAACTCCTGTCTTATATGGGTGACATAAGTGGCCAAATATATACCTTATTCCCTATAATACCCATTTTCAGAACAGTGTTTCTCAAGGAATCTAGAAAAGATCCAAATGTCTCAGAAAGACTTGTGAAATCTGTAGTGCTATGGGCATAAGCACAAATACTTCTGTGTGGATGTAGCTGGTGAGCCTGGAAGGAACTCTCAAAGGAATCTCCTGGTACCCAGTTCAGAGGGCAGAGGAGCAACCAGGTCTGGGCCTCCTGCCTGGCCTCTCTCTGACAGACCAAACCACTCCTCAGAAATGAGCCTCCAACCTTCTCCTGGGCATTCGAGGCCTCTTTCTGCTGTGTGACAACAAACTAGGAGAACAATGGAGCAGCTAAACCAAAAAAGACTCAGCATTAGTAGTAAGATTAATCAGCTGTGTCTGTGATGGTTCAGTTAAAGGCTCTGTCCTCTATCAGCTTCCCAGTAAGGCACATTCTTGGCTTTTGGATTTATGCAGCTGTAGGAACACAGATGTGTGTTATATCAGTCTCAGGTCTCTGGGTGAAAACCAGCCCACTGTGCTGGCTGGGTGGAGGAGAGAAGGGGATGGTTGTGTTTCCAGTTCAAACCCTCACCACTTGTCTGCTCCCAACCCTCCAAACCATGCCTCTATTCTTTCTCCTTTGTGTCCTGAATACTGCAGACAAGTCCCTCACATGCTTTTCTGCATCTTCTGTGGTTTTGTGGCTAGTTAAATATTTATTTATGTAGAACTTGCCCCTAGGGATTGTCTTATGAATGCAGAGGAGGGGTATTGTGAGAGAAGGAGGGAATGAGCAGTCCCTAGAGGGCTCAGTGTTGTCTATTGCTGAGAGGCAGGAACTGCATGAACAGGCTTGTCCTGGAAAAAGATTAATGTGTGAAAGAACAAGCACACACCTGTGCATACAAACACACACTTATGTATAAATTCATGTATAAACACAAACAGAAAACTGGCAACTGAACACAAAGAGAAGGAAAGCATTTGCATGAGTCAAGTGATTAGAGTCAGCCTGATCTGTTCATTCATGGAATTTGCTCTCTTTTGACCCATAGAACAGAAGCATTTTTACAGACCTGCCATCCAGAAAATGCTCCAGAAAGATATATAAGGCAGCAGGGATGGCCTGAGATGCCGTGTTCAAGAACAGGCTACCATAAGTTGAAGGACAGGCTGTATATCATTGAAAATATGAGTTTCCTGAGGTTTGCAAACACGCTTGAATTTGCCCATTGATTTAAGTGTTAACAATGTCTTTGTAGATAGCATGTAGGAAAATCTGGAATATTTTTTGCAGTTATGATTGATATTGCTTGAACTTTAATTATATGCAAGAGGCAGCTCAGCTTGTTGAGTTCATTAATTGCTAAGGCGTAACATATTCACTTAATTGGATTCTCTGCTAGATAGAGATGTATTTATATGTATTTGTATATGTGGTTAGTGTATATATTTAGCTCCACAAAAGATGATATTAATGGAACGTTCAGGTTGCCTGGTGAAATAATCAGCAGACTGGAAGGGATAAATGTTCAGTCATAAGCACGATCTTTTCTGTTGCAAAAAAAGGTAAGGTCTGGCTTACTGGATATTCTTGGCACAGCAGTAAAGCATCCAGGCCTATGAAGTTGGCGCTGAGGAAAATTTGCACTGTGTGTTCCTTGGGCTGGCTGTGGGGCTCTGTCCCACCACAGTGCCTCTCTTGTCACTGAGGACTGCTGGTCAGTCTTTCTCCAAGACTGTTTCTCCTGCCCTGGTCCCAGAGGCTCCCTCCACTTCCTTGTGGAAGACAGCAGTGCATTGGTGAGCCAACAGCTCTCAGCCCCAGCTGGGGACCATCCGTGGAGGTGGGCTCTGAGTAGTGCAGGACAGGAGAAGCAATGCCACCATCCGAGGAGGCTGCAGCCTCCTTCCCTCCCTCCCACCCACATCTCACCTCTGTGTTTGGAGAGCTACTGTGTGGGATCCTGCATGGCACAGTGCCTGCTTCAGAGCCATGAGGGAGAGCTGTGGCCAGGGGCCTCAGCTGATTGAGCTTTATGTTGTGTGTGGGAGATGAGATGCATCTGCTTCCTGGAGGCTGGAAGGGGCAGGGCTGAGTGCCACTGCATCAGCCTGAGCATTGCTGTGCTCCTTTTTCCAGGAAAGGTGTTTTCAGAGAGTGAGGGAAGACAGCTGCCTGGTCACTTGTGTCGCTTCAGCTTCCAGAGCAGGTGCAGAAAACCCAAGAATGTTCTCTTGAGCTTTAGTAATCTCCTGCATCAAAACTAGTCCTTAGCAAGTACCATATAAAATCCTGCTGTTCCATTTAAAGCGCTGATCCACATGCCTGACTCGCGGCACGGCTGCTGTGTCATTAATCAGCACGATTGCCAGTGCTGGCTGCCGCCACGCACGGCTGCTCTGATCCAACCACCACCCTGCTGTGGCAGAGCTCCTGCTTCTCATGTGGGGCGTGAAGGGGTGCAGGTGCAGCCCTGAGCTGCACAGCTCCTCTGGAGCGGATGAGCTGAGGCATCTCCTTACTGTACTGACCCTTGTCATTGCTCTCAGCGCTCAGGTCCTTGTTCATGCCCCTTGCAACAAGGGGCTGATCATTCAGAGCCTTTAACAGAGGGAGAGCTGAGCTTCAGGAAGCTTCGGTGGCTTGCTTAAGGTTACAGAGTAAGCACAGGACAAGATAACAGCCAGCACTTGGGTCCCTTCACTCCTGGGCATCTGAGGAGAAAGCGTCTGCTCTCTGCACAGCTGCTGCACAGCTGCTTAGGGCAAGTTTGCCCTGCGAAACACAACTATGTGTTGCCTGTGCTGGCATATGCTTGTGATGGTAAATCCATATGGTGCAGAGCAGTGCCACGGGCGTGCATCAGCACAGCATGGTGCAGGGCAGCTGTGTGAGCCTGGCAAGCTGCCTCAGCTCTCACCTTGGCCTTGCTGGGCTAACATGGCTGCACGGCATCTAGACTGTAACCATCCCCATTGCATCCACCCCTACCATGGTGCTTCTGCTCTGAGGTTACACAGACCAGACCAGCTTGGTCCTGTCCTCACCTCCCATGCAGTACAGCCCTCTCTTAGTCTCTTACGAGTGTATTGCTGCAACACGAGAAACCTGTCTGCAGCATGATCTGCCTGATCAGTGCCTTCCTTTCGTATCACCTTCTGGGCATCATGACAATGAGGGACCTGCCAGCTTCACCCTCTGCCACCTCTCTCCAATTCACCTTTTCCAATTTGGCTTCTGTTTTCTTTGCCTCATTCAACCCCTTGGCAAGGTCAGTGCTGCTTTTTTCATCATAAAACAGGATTGTGTAATCTCTACATTGGTTGATTTTTTTTGCTGTCCATTGCTGTTTCTTTATTCCTCTCTCCTCTGCCAGTGTTTGGAGATTCATAGATAGCTCTTTCTCCATCTTCCTCCATCTTTCTCCACTGATACTTTCTTGGCCTATTTATTGGTTTTGTAATAACTCGTGCACATTCAAGCCGTAGAAGCAATTACATACAGAAAATAAAAGAATGGTGATTCAGTTTTTTAACTTGTGAAGTCAAGCTAGGAAATGGCAGTCTTGTTTCCCAGGCCACCTTAATTCTACTTCAAGTTTCTTTGAAGTACAAGGGTTGAGGGAGGGACTCCATGGTGAGAACTGCATGCATTCATTAATTAAAATTTGAATTGAAATGTCCACGCACAAGTGGGATGGAAGAAAGACTGAAAAGAAAACTGTAAACCTGCCATTTTCTAATACTTCAGCCTAAATAAATTACCCTTAATGTAGTTAGTTTTATGGTTTGGTGGTGGGTTTTTTATATGTGCTGTGTTTTAATTTGTTTCTTAAGGGGAAACCCCAAAATCTTTTCAATAAAATAAATTGTTCATTCTCATGCATGCTGAGCTTTCAGCACTGAGTCTGACTTCAATCCAGTGACTAACCTGCACTTGTTTCACAGACATTAATGAAAGCTCAGAGTGGTTTGCCTTTCTTCTGCATCCTGAGCAGTGGAGTGCAGGTGACCTTTTCACATTGAGGCACATTTAAACAGATAGAAGAGAACGTGGATGATTTGTCCACATTTTGTGTGTAGCCTGATTGAACCTTTGCCTTTCTCTTGCTCTGCCAAAGCTGAGGTGTTGTACTTACCATTGTACTGGTGGGGAGTCGCCGCTGATTTACTGAGGTGTTGGGTTTAGCTCTTAAAACATTTATGCTCAGATGCTGTTTGGACTGTCTGCCAGGATTTCTGCAAGAAAGTGACAGAAAAGAAATTGTGATTATTCAACAGTTTATAACGCAGCTAAGACAGAATGAAATTTGATGGGCCAAAGTAAAAATCATGTCCTTAGCCTCAGGGATTTTGCCCTGATGACTTTGAAATGCCTGTTGCAAAAACATGGAGATGTTGGTTTTTCTCAGGGATCTGGCCTGAACACTCTTGTAATGGAAAATGTCAGAGAACTTAATTACAGGTTTACTGCTTATCCCCTTTTAACAGAGGTAGCTACGCAGTACACACACATTTAAATACACAAAGTCATCCATCTAGTGCTAGAGTGACAGAAATCATTCCATGTGTGGACTTGCATGTCATCATAAAAGATATCCTGCAACCTGATGAGAGCCTTAGCTTCATCTTATGTCTCCAAGACTGCCTCTGTCATGCCTGTTCTCCTACTTTTAGGCCACAGAAATGGCACAAGATCTGTTTAGTGTTGACATGTTTATGCCCAAAATGACACACATATCTTTGAAAAATAGGTGTGTATGAGATCCATCAGGTCTGAGAGAAGGGAGGAATTTTATTTCTTTAAGGCTGTGCGACCAAGAGAACAGTTCTTGGCTTAACTCTTCTTTGCTAGCTGGGGTTGGCAAATACATAGCTTCCTCCCTCCTTTCCAAATCACTGATTTCAAGGTTACCTCTCACTCCCTCCACACTCATGTCTGATTGTGCTCCTTTTGTATAGAGATGCCTTGCAGCCCAGATGGCCTCAGCTGGGCCCTTGGCAATTCTGCTTGGACTCCAAGCTCGGATGGGCTTAAGATAACTGCTGCTGGGGGGTACCTCTGTGTGTGAGTACCTGTGTATGGCATGGGAAAGGAGAAAAGATCTTTGGCAGAATCACTCCCTGATGCTCACAGAGCACTTGCTGGCTACAACCAGCATGGCAGTAGTGCACATGTGTGCCATGAACCAGCTGTCCTGCTGCCAGGCTCCATCCTGGTTGGGTCTTCTCTGTAAGGTGTAGGTAGAGCTGGCAGGTCTTGTCTAATGCTCCACCCAAACTTGGCAGAATGCTGTGGTTCTTAAGCAAAGCCCAGCACTTGGCTGTGGCAGTGGGTCAGGTGGGGGTCCTGAAACTCATGGGTTCTCTTTCTGGAGTTCTCATCCATCAAAAAATCTGGAGCTTGAGCTTCTTAAGTGGGAGTCTCCAGCTGGGGAGTACAGCCCACACTAGCTCCTGGGAGGCCCCATCTGGCCTGGCAGTCCCTGCTGTGTGAGAGGTTGATCTGCAGCTTTACAGGCAGAAGTACCCTGGTAAGTCCCACTGCCAGTGGAGATGTACAGTGCTCACACTGCTGTGGCTTGGGCCAGCAGTTCATTTCAGGACAAGGTGGACACTGCAGAGATGCAGACAAGCCAGTCCATATCTAAGTCAATGGGAGCTGAGATGGGGGAAATCACACTGCAAGTTGCTCCCCCATCCCTGCAGGTTTCTCGACTGCTTGCACTGGTCTCACTCCTTTGACTGGTCCTGGCACAGGGACACCAGACTAAAGACGTGATGGAGGCAATGGAAGGGACACAGGTCTGTGCAGTGAGGACTTTGTCCATGGTGCACAGCAGTGACAGGAGGCAGGACTGTGGGTGAGTGGGTGGGAGGTGGAGTGCTGATGAGCCGGAGCATGAGGGACCACCATCCATTTCTGCTTACACAAGTGAGATGGAGGCTGTCTCCTGTTTTCCCCCATCCCCACTCCCTGACCCCTGTGTTTATTGGGGAGCACCAGAGTGAATAAAAGAAAGAAGGAGGAGAAACTGAATCAGGGCATGAGGATATTTATATGCCTTCTACATAGAGGTAGATGAGGGAGACTGTGGATAAGAAAAGGTGCAAGAATGCACTGAGCAGCCCCTTTAACTGTGCATGAGACAGAGGGAAAGCAAAAAGGGTGTCCCTGGTTGTTCCCATCCTACAGCTTTGCTTCCTATCCTGTCTCTTTTTAAAGCCAAGAAAAGACGTATGGCAGAGAACCAGGATGCAAAGCAGACCTGTTGTTTCAACTCAGTTTGGCGATCTGGTGACAACCTGGAGCAGTGTTTCAGTTGGCTACCCCTTGGGATGGCCCTGGCGCACTGCACAAGGCTCCCTGCCATGTGCCAGGTTGAGGGGGGCTGCATACATGCACCCTGAAGATTTGGAGTAGTGGGGCTGGATGTGGCTATGCCAGTGTGGATCGAGACGCAGGATCCAGACAAAGGGTGTTCTGCATCTGAGGACATCATTTGCAATCAGCAGCCCAGTCCTGTCAGTGGTGGGAGAAGAAAGAAATGGGGACTTGTGTGCTTTGTAACTGGTTTCCCTGGAATCTGGCTCCCAATACGTGCAGTAATTCCTCTGGAAGTGGTTTGATCCTCCCCTTACCAGCAGTGAGAGAGCCAAGCACCCCATGTCTCTCTGCCAGAGGGGTGTGCGTGCAGCTGTGCCAGTGCTGCTCTTGGCAGGCGTGCCCCTCTGCACAGGGGCAATGTGGGGCTGCCAGGCAGAGGGCAGGGGTTCTGGCTGCTGTATGTGGGGTGAGGAGGTGCTTCACCCACTGTGACATCCCCCACTGAAAGGTGAAGGATCGATCTCTGATATTCTCAGAGATGCTTTTCAGGCAGTGCCTTCAGTCTCGCTTGCACAGCACAGAAAACAGTGCTTCAACATTTAGCTTTTCTCAGCACAAGAAAATGGCTTTGGCCTTCTTCTGCATCTGCATTTTTGAACATTCCTTCAGCTTCAGATCCCATGAGATTCTAGGAGAGATATTCAATCAGTGTAAAGAGTAGGTGTCACTGCACACGTGTCAGGGTTTTGTACACCACTGTACCGGACCCACTTAGCAGCCAAAGCTCTAAACTGTCTCCCAGACTGCAGAGTGAATTGGCAAGCATCCCTCCCTCTGTGTAACATGCTTTAGGGGGAAAAAAAAATCTGAGTGAAAGAAATGAAAGCTCAGCAAAATGAAACTCAAACCCAGAACTCAACAGGGAAAGCCAAGGGGAAAAATCATTAGATAGGGCATTACATGCATGGACACGTACTAGATGCAGACACACACCTGCACAATGCGGATGCACTCCTAGAGACTGCAAAATGCTTACATAAAGCATTTAGATGCCTATACATGCACACAAAAATACATTTTCTTTAAAACCTTTGTGACTCCTGAACCGCCTGGGACACAAAATGTGCAATCTTACCAGTACCCCTGCTACATTTTCCCCTGCCTCACAGTTCTGCAAAGAAGAGCAGTAGAGATGCTCAAGGTGAAACCTTCTTTCACCTTAGATGAACAGTGATAGGGACAGTATAAGCTCCCCGACTTTGGATTTTATTTACCAGACCAGAATCAGAAAAGACTGATCTTGCTGGAATTTGGGACATTCATTAAGCTCCCCTGTACTCACACAGTCATTTCAGAAGGGCATGATGGCTCTAAGTATGCAACACTATTAAGTAAGAGTCTGAGTCAGGTGCTGTCACTGCCTGTTAGCTGAAGGTGGGTTATGTTGGATGGTAGTCAGTTTTCAGTATTTGTTAAGATATAAATTTTGTTCTAATTCTTCTTCCCAAATCCTAACACCTGATTTGCCCCTGCTCGAAGCTTAGAGTTACATTCTCCAGCCTACTCAGAACATAGCCCCCGCTACCATTAACAGCTTCCTCTCTCCTCATGTCTCCTATTTATGCCTGTGATGATTGCAGTCTGCATTTCCATAAATCACGATTATGTATACATCAGGTAGCACTAAGGTCCTTGAATAACCATGTCTCCCTGGCATCCCTGCTGCTCCAGCTTGAGCCAGCGTTGCCTGGATGAACCACTTTCTGGGATACCAAGTTAATGCTACCATCAAGAACACCATCATCTCCCAGAGGGGCTAGTTTTATACCCGTATTGAATTCTTGGTGCCTTCTGGTTTGGAGGAATGATTTAGCAAGGCAAACTCTTTGGCATTCTCACAGCTCTGACCTTTTTGTGACACCGGTGGAGCCCCATAGTTCACTGACTTTGCAGAAGTCAGAAGTGCTCAAAGTATACCTCATTAACCTTCTCTGGCTAATCATGGCAGGGGACTGGACCTTAGCAACTGCAAAAGACATATAAAGGCATCAGGAAAGAAATGTTTCAGCAAAAATGGCAAGAGTTGTGTAAATGCCAGACCTCAGTGAGATGGAGGACCGTGTTTCTGCAAAGAGCTTTTATTCCCAGAATGAGTTGTAAAGCAGGAGCAAGTACCTCACCCTGTCTGTATTCTAAGCTCAGCCTCTCTCCTTCTGGCATATGCTAGGTGCTGTATAAATATAGAGAGGAGAAAATCACACCATCTCCTGCAGCCTACATTTTTAATTGAAAGGCTATTAGAAGCAATTCCTGCTTCTGCAGGTGCAGTCAAGAAAGCATCCCTCCCCAGGTAGTTGTGGAAGGTGAACTTGAGGTTCAAGAAGGAGTGTTGTTTTTGTGTTAATTAATTTTGCTGTGGAGCATTCACAACCATTTCTTGTCTGCTTTGGCTGATGGGGCTAATTAATCACCCTAAAGTGTCCGTAAACAGGGGATTTTTGCTCTTTGTGGCATCTCTTTTCCACCTGCTGTAGACCAGCCTATGTGAGGATACAGACCTGTAGCATCACAGGAATTATACGTTTGGTAGTGGGTGTGATGTCAGCACTGTAAGTGTGAAAGTCATAACTTAACCAGCTTGAGTGAAGGCTAAGAGGAATGTTTTATTCTCAGGGCACTAGAAAAGGTGTAGCTGCTGAATGAAGGAATTAGGAGCAAAGGAGTTGAAGGTATCATTTGCATGAGTCTTTGTGTTCATGTGGGTTAGCTGGGGGACAGAGATACGATGATTAAGACTGAGTTTTGACATTTGCAGATGGAAAAATTGAGGGTGAAAGGCTTTTCACAGTGCAATTCCTCCTCTTGCTTCTGCTTACTTATAGTCACTGGACTGGAAAGGCTCATCTGGTCCCATCCCTCTGCTCTAGGCAGCAAAATCATGTAGTCCTACACAAACTAGTTGTGCTTCTTCTTGACCCCATTTTAGTTGTTTTCACAGCTACTTTTGGGCAGCTGTTTCAGAACTTCCCCCTCTGATGGTTAAAATCTATCTTATTTTTCAAGGCAAATTTCCTTACAATCAGTTATTCTTTTACTGGCATGGTTTTTCCAGCTTAAAAATCACTTCCTTTTCTTCCTTGTATATCTGTCCCCCCTTTATTTATACAGAGCAGTCATATCCCCTCTTGGCTTTCATTTGTCTAGGTTAGACAAGCTTTTTAATCTCCTTCTTTAAGACAGGCCTCTGTTCCCCTAATTGCTCAGTCCAAGGTTATTTCTGATAACTAGCTTTTCTGTAAGGTTCCTTGCTGCTTTGCCCAAACTGAGTGTAAAACATCACGACCTATTGCTTGTTAAGTAATTTCAGGGTACAGAAATATGCCAACTATCAGATCCAGAAAAAGAAACATCAGGGTGCTGCTGTGAAAATTTGCATTTGTTCTCCATCTAATCTCTGCGAAGGTAAAGACTCCCATATTAACTTAGTTCCTGATAAAATTTCTCTTTAGAAACAATAATGACATCCCTATCCAGACTGAAAGCCAAGCCTGTGGAGCTACAGTAGATCTCTGTAGTTCGGTCCTCGTGGAATATCTTGCACCAGCCTTCCAAAACCTATTTCAATCCAAAATGATTCTACTTTATTTATGCATGATTTATTTCTTCACAGTCCACTGCAGCATTAAGGTTACAACAGCATCCCCTAGGTCTAGCTTTATGTACCCTGAGTAATGCCTCCTTCCATTGGTAGTGCACCAGCTATGACTGCTATTTCTATGGTACTTCTAGAGTAGTCCTTTTCAGGTCCTGCCCAGTTGTTCTGGTCTTCCCATGTCCTTATTCAGGATCTGTACCAATTCTACTGACAAGAATCTTGTTTCTCCTTGGACCTGCCCTGTTTCCCGGAGGGGTTAGGTATGCTTCTCCATCAGCTATATTACCAATAACAGTCCTATTTTCTGCCCCTTGTCCAACATCCTACCTTTACCTTTCTATATTTGATCTTCCATTTTTCATGTATTTAAATCAGGTGTAAAAGTTATGTAAGGTTTTCCCAAAGATTAAAGACAGGAGGTTTTCACATTTATTCATTTATACACATTCATACATTTCACATTGTATCGTTCATAGATACATGCTGTATATGTTCCCTCGTCTAGCTCTAGACACGTGTATGTGTCTCCTTACTCCCACAGTATCTGTGAGCCTCGTGGCCTTTTCTGTGTTTATCACCCCAGATGTAAAAACATGCCGTTATCTCAATTTTACACAATGTGGAGCCACAAGGGTGCAGATCGGGTTACAGAGATTCGTGGTAGAATAGGGAATTTCTGCCTCCTAATACATGCTCTCTGTTGTTGCTTTAGTGCTTCCCCACTGGAATGAATAAACTCCTCAGCTCCTGGGGAAAAAGAAATAAAAGAACCAATAATAAGGGAGGAAACATGGAGCTTTTGGGAAAATGCAGAAAGCAGTTCAAGTCCTAAATGAGTTTGGAATGGTCTTTTTTTAATTCTGCAGATGAAACCAAATCCCTTTTGTTCCTTTTGCGTTTCTTCTGTGGTGGGGGCGGGGAGAGCAGGAGTTTTTGAAATGAAAAGAGAGTGGTGCAAGGCATGGTGCAAATAGCAGCCTGAATAAAATAATAACTATCAGGAGACTTTGCCTATCTAGTTTTCCTCCAGCCTGTTGAAAAGCACCAGAAGGTTCAGGCTCTCTCCTGAACCTTCACCCCAATACCAAGGCAATGCTGCTGAATATCTTGCCTAAGAAATGTATCTGAACGTTTCTGGTTTAATTCAGAACTCTATTCTCCTGCCTAGCCCTTGAAAAACAAATGTCTAGGAGGTTTTAGTTTTCCATCTGTTGACACTAGTTATAGGTCTCTCCAGATGTTTTTGTGTTTTGAAGTCCTACCTTGCCATATTAGGAGGAGCTCAGGGATTTACTTATGCCTTTGTTGGAACAGATGATTTTGGAAATTCATAGCAGTAGCTTGTACTTGTCCATACTATGGATCTGGGTAGGGATTTTGTAAATGGTGAGACTGGACACTAGTCATTTGAACAGGTGGCTGCTTTTTCCAATGTAGCTTATAAGATAGCCACTGAATGAGACTATCAGCTCCTCTCTGTTAAAAATATCTTACTGACCTGGTAACACTAAAAAGAGCACATGTAGGAGAATAAGGAAATACATTCTACTGGTATAAATTGCAGCAAGAAGACTTAGGTTAAACATCAGGAAAAAAAACCTCACTTTTTAATGGGAAGGACAGCTAAGCACTGGAATATATTGCTTGCGGAGATCATGGACTCTTTGTCAGTGTAAGGACAGGTTAGAGAAACATCTGCCACAAATGGCTGTTACAAGCCTTAGCTTCCCTTGGGAGGAGAGAAAAGCCTCTGTTAAGAATTCGTTTCAAGGAACTAATGTGATGCACCTTTCATTAAAGATGCGCATTAACATACTGCAGAACTCTTTTATTCTGGCTGCATTATACCGCGGTTAAGGCAATTTGCCAGCTGGCTGGAAGGCTTTCAGAAGGCTCCCACTTGTTTTCCCCTTGCATAGGCAATCTCGCCTTTTGTCTGCATGGGATAACTTATATGCTTAGGCAAACAAATAGCATATGTGATTAACTTTCTGTTCTACAATAATTCTCCCTTTCTTTCTTTGCAAATGTGTTGGCCTTCTACTTCCAATCTTGTTATCCAAAATGGGATTGTATATTTAAGTTAAAAGTTAGCTACTCCCCTCCCTCAAATTCATCCCTAAACCAAAGCATCTTTACTTCCTTGACAAGATCAGAGCAAGGGGCAGTTAAGGTGAAATTCTGTTTCTTAGGGGCTATGTCATGACATAAAGTAACATTGCATCGGGATTGGAGAATATTATTAGAAAGGAGTTTTTATAGATCCCTAGTATCTTTACTTTTACTGATACTGTGACTCTTCAGGGCTCCTAGTGTGAGTTTGGATGACTAGACTGATTGGAGAACACCTAACGGGTCTTGAAACTGCAGGGTGACCAAACTGAAGGATGCCTGGAATAGTTTATTTTTCCTCCTTTTGCTGAGGCAAGCACTCATCAAAACCCAAGTAATAACACTTCATAGGCTGTTAATACAAAGTACCCTGAGACTTCAGAAATGCCTTGCTCTGCTCTGCACAGCTTGGTAGGTTATATTCTTGCATAGGCATCTTTACCTGAACAAATCTGTGACATTTAATTCTGCTAACTTCTGTCCCTACAGTGAATTGCTCCTTCCCTTTCATGGCAGATTATCTAGCATACGATACACATTTGTGTATTCTTTATCTTGCATTGTCTCCATCCTCTGCACATGTGGTGTTTCTTATTGTCCACATGTTACTTATGCCCATCTTTCTTTAACTATGTGCATATACGTTTGACCTTTGCATGCATAAGCCTGTAAAGAAGTCTGCCCTCTTTTAATTCACTATGATTTTCTGACTTTTCTTATTCATATCTATACATGCATGGAGTTATATGCCATGTCTGATTGTTCAGGTTAGCAATAAAATGTAATATTTGCGCATATTTTTGAGACAATCCATAGTTGATTCAGAAATTTTGGTCAGAACGTTTACTTACATCCTGTTTTTCTTCCTCTTTGGAGAATTTAGAATGATTCTATTGGGATAATAAGGAATGGATGTGTACTACTGTATTTGCAGGTGGGGTGATGTAGTGGACAGAAGGCTGTGGCAATGCAGTCACTGTTATCCTAATTTCATAATGTTTCTGTGTAGTACAACACTGTGAGACGTGCCTGGCACACAGCCTTATGAACTCCCCTTTCTGTCCCAGGGAACTTCTGGGTAATTATGGGTTGGGTGTGCCTATCTGATCTAATTTATCACTTAAGGGGTTATATCATGCCTGTTACTGAGATATCTAAGTGCTGCTGAGATTGTGCGAGATGTCTCTTTCATCAACCACTTATTTCTATGATAAGTTAATGTTACTGAGATGAAAACTGGGCTGTTCTGTGCAGCATCTTAATCATTGGTCCCTGCTGAGCCCTATGTGGCAGTTACTACTTTTGGGGATTTGAGCTCAGTTACTTGAGAACTAAAGTAGCACTGCAGAAATCTCTGGCTCAGATGATGATAAATTGACCTGCTTGCTGAATGAGTGGAAAGTCCAGGGCTGAGCAGACCCTGGATAAGCATGTGAGTCTATGCGGTTTATTCCCTTAGAAATTCATTTTCCACATCCAGGCTTAGAAGCATGAGTACAGACCATCTCCATGGATGGAGGTAACATTAAGGGTAAGCTCTTCTTGGCATTCTTTGCCTTTGGGAAGGCAAGGCCAGCTGCCCAGACACTGTGCCCATCTTTTTACAACCCTCCTGCCTTGTACTCACTGGGGTGTTGTGTTCACCCTGCACAGGGATAGAGGATGGATATGGAAACTGATGTCTCTGGGAGATTTCTTCTGCCTTTCTTCTCCCCCCACAAGCCCTCAGAGTGGATTTTTCTCTCATGGCCAGATGAAGTGTTTGTTTTTTTTGAAGGTGACAAGTGTTTTATGTGAATTCTGGGTTCTCTCAAATGCCAAACACCAGCTGGGCTTTGAGTTTCACAGATTAACCACTGGCACCTAATGAGCCTTTAATAAGTGTTTCTACCTCCCATTCTGTCATTTAAATAAATAAATGACTGAAATTTGGGGGTGGTGGGAGGGGTGTTGGATTGGAGTGGAATGAAGCTTTTCTGTTTACCCACCAAGCAGGTACACCACTAAGAGCAGTCATGCAAGCTTCCCACACACCCACACTGCCTCTGCCATCAAGTCAGCATGTCTCAGTCCTGGCCTGGAGGACTTGCTTTGAGGATCATGCAGGAAATCTTCTTCTAAAGCCCAGCTAGCTTCTTCACCCTCTCAGCTTTGGTTGCCAGCCAAGTTGCTAATTACTGTCAACTGTGATGGTGGGAGGGGGAATTGAGAACAAAGGTGAGACTTTGATAGTTGAAAGTACAGTTGATGTTCAAGTTTTCTCTTTTCCTGGATGTTTTTTTTTTGCAAGAAATGATCTGCCTGGGCAGTGGGTGAGCTTACATGAATTGTCTCTTTAAGGACTGCAGTGGCTTCTAAACAGCTTTCATTCTTAGCAGTAGGTATAAGATAATAGAGTCCCACCCCCTTTTTTGACTACTAAAGATATGATCTCTATTCACTTAGTGTTCTAAAATTGCAATAGAAATTTTTGGAAGTTATGAGAATTTGGGAAAAACAGCAAGATTTAAAAAACATCATAGATACTCTTCGGTATTAATTTTCATGCATCAGAAACGTAAAACAATTTCTTGTTTCCAGCTAAGGTATGTAAAACAATTTCTTGTTTCCAGCTAAGGTATGTAATCAACTCATTGTGTTCCTGTTGTTTGGCTGAAAAAGTTGAAGGACATAAGTCTGTTTGACCATAGTCACAGTATTCCTGTGGTTATCCATCACTCTCCTAGAAAGTGAGACCATCGTAGAGATGAGACAGCTCAGAGATCTTTCTTGCTCTGCACTTCCCCCTTGTTTGAATCCACTTACTCAGAGCCTTCTCCCCAGAAATGTCTCCATCTTATATGAGTCATGAGTTTGGATACTCCAGAATGGTCCTCTTACCCAGTCCTTCAGTAGCTGTGGTTGATGCAGAGGGATGGGACAATTAGAAGCCTATCTTCTGTGGTTTGTGTCTCCACAGGTGGGGAAATGGAAAGAAAAAAAGTTGCAGATGAAGTATTATGTGTGGCCACGCTTTGAGCTGTATCCTGACTCTGAGGAACGTGAGGATGATCACCTGAGTATTGTGACCTTGGAAGAGGCACCATTTGTCATTGTGGAGAACGTGGACCCCCTAAGTGGCACCTGCATGAGGAACACGGTCCCTTGCCAAAAACGCATAGTGACTGAGTATGCACCCCTGTATTTTTCTGTTCATCTTGGGCTCTTTGTTCTCAGCAGAATGTGAGGTGTTTGTTGGGCCAATACCATCGTAATCTATAATCCTTTTTAGAAAATCATCTGCATTTGCCCAGCTTGTCCCATGTCCATTCATGATGGGCCCCTTTGGGCAAATCATTGTAGTGTGTCCCTTCACCCTCCAGCACAGATATAAATTGTACACATTGTATAGTGGGAGGGGGAATGCAAACTGACAACAGGGGAATTGCAGGAGTTCCTCCCAGTCTTTTAACCCATTTTTATTGTGATGGTTCAGGAACAAAACTGATGAGGAGCCAGATTACATGAAGAAATGTTGCAAGGGGTTCTGCATAGACATCCTCAAGAAAATCTCAAAGTCTGTCAAGTTCACCTATGACCTGTACTTGGTGACTAATGGCAAGCATGGAAAAAAGATCAATGGGACGTGGAATGGAATGATTGGAGAGGTCAGCAGCAAAGGGAGGGCATGGTGGGCTTCAACCCTGGGCTGGGTGATGTGGGTCAGGTCTAGCCTCCCATCATTATTGGGTCCACTTCTGAAGCAGGGACAGAGGTGACTCTAGAAATAACTGGCCTGCATTCTTTCTTGGCACTGAGTGAATGAATCTGCTCTGACACTCTGACCATGACAACCTTTCTTGTCTGACCATTAATTATTATTCTCTATGGTCTCACAAATTTGGCTTATACAGTCTTAGAAAGAGGCTAATATCCATTCACCACGGTTGCTGCAACCTAGATTATGCTTAGGTTGTATATAAGGTGAATAAAGAATGAAATAAGGCTTTGCAGTGTTAGAGGGAGGATAAAGCAAGGACAGAAAAATGAGATAAGACGTCTTCTCCGTGGATGATGTGTTTATCCTAAGACCTGTGTGGATTTATTTTTTGTACACATACCAGCTTTGAGGGGAAGATTAATGTCTATAGGTTTTCTGAAAGAAGAAGGTGTCCTGATGAAAGATTAGAAAGGAGAGTTGTTACAAACAATATAGGGAATGGGATTACAGGAGTAAAAGGATTGTGTTGGAAGGCAGGAAGATGAGAAGGGGCTTGACTATGGTGCTCAAGGCCTTCCTCATGTCTGTGTGTGATCTTTTTCTTTTCCTCCTCCAGGTTGTCACCAAACGGGCCTATATGGCTGTGGGATCCCTCACCATTAATGAGGAACGTTCAGAAGTGGTGGATTTCTCTGTGCCCTTCATTGAGACGGGAATCAGTGTCATGGTGTCACGTAGCAATGGAACTGTCTCACCTTCTGCCTTCTTAGGTATTGTTTCAATCTAAAATTAACACTTCAACCAATGGTCATAAAAAAAATTAGGTGAAGGTTGCTTGTGATTCTTAGCCTGAAAACTCTTTTTTGGGAGTACCTGTGGGACACGGGTATAAAAATACACTGTGATGTTTTAGAACTGAATCCCAGGCAAGCAGAATCCAGGCAAATACAAGTGGCAAGTGCAAAGGCAAATAGGCATTGCCTATGAGTTCCAAGGCAAGGCATTTTTCAGCAATTGTATGCCTAATCCTAGAAAAATTGGGCTCACTCAGAGTTGTCACATACACTGCAGCATGTGGTTTCCCCATGACTCAACTAATAGTATGTTCAAAGAGTGTAGGCTAGAAGAAAATGGATTCAAACCTTGTAGCTGGGATAGGATAACACTTGGTGATAGCAACTGGCAATAAATAGTTGCTCATTGAGACACATTATTTGTAAAGACATTATTAACTTGACCCTCCCTTGACACCTAGTAGAAGTTAGAGAACTAATAGACCTTTTCAGGAACAGTTGAGCCATTGGTTCTGTGCTGACACTGTGTCAGCAATAAAGGCATTTCTAATGTCCTTCAGCGATGGAGGGTGATCAGAGAATACTGAAATGATACTGCATTTCCCCCAGATATTCATGTCTTCCTAGTGTCTACTGTTTGGCTTTATAAAATGCTTTATGATGCTGCAAACACAGTATATGAGTTATATAATTACTGTCTACTCTCTGCCAGAGTCCTGAGAATATTCACGAACAGAAATACTTTTATATGGGTAATGAAATCTTCCCAGACCTTTTTAAATATGAGTTTCATGACTACTAACTCTTCAGGAGTCTTTTCCCTTAGCAAGTCTACCAATATTGCTGGGGTATGTAAAAGTATTGTTGAAGTTATCTCCAAAATTTTAAACTGCAATTTAACTGAAGTTGCAATATTTGCTATACTCTGGAGCAAAGTTCTTTATTTCTTTGATCTGGTTCAGTCCTATCTTTTTCTGTTCAGGCTGGGAGAAGGAGAAAACCTGGCAGAGATCAAATACTTGCAGAACATGCACACCAACATTTCTAGAATGAGCCAGTGTTCCCATTGCTAGAGGGATGGAATACTAAAAAATCTACCATCATTATGGCTGAACCTTAGAAATTTGGAGAAGCTCTTTGGCTCGATAGCATTTTGGAAGTTGGATGCTTGTCTGAAACTCTGCCAGTTCTGCCTGATTTTCCCCACTCTCTCCAGATGGTGCTGGAGGACTTCCTGGGAACAATCTTTTATCAATGTGTTTTATTTTATCAATGCATGCCACAATGGCTGTGTGTGGTTCCAGATGGAGCCATGTGTCACAAATGTAACAGTACGATGGGATGCAGTCATTACAGAGACAGAAACTGCAGTTTTCCCAGTTCAAAAAGTTTTCCAGAATCAGGTCGGAGACTTTGTATTAACTTCTGCTTTTCCCCATCCCAGTTTGCCCCACACTGGGCTTCTCTGGAGAGCAAAGGAGGTGAGGTGTTATCAGGTCTTTCACCTTGGTTTTCTCTTCCTCTCCAGAGCCTTTCAGTGCTGACGTGTGGGTGATGATGTTTGTGATGCTGCTTATCATCTCTGCGGTGGCTGTCTTCGTCTTTGAGTACTTCAGCCCTGTGGGCTACAATCGGTGCCTTGCTGATGGCAGAGGTAAGGGGAGCTGCTTCTTGCTATCATCCCCTCTAGTTTCCAGTCTCTGTTTGTTTGTTGGGGCGTTCCTTTGCCTTGTAACAGATCTAGCCCACTCTGAGCTCTGCATTCAGACTAAAGAGGACAGGGATGGAGGCAGAAAAAAGGCTCTGAAGAGAGCAGATGTGTATAATGGATAATTTGAATTTGCTTGGCGTGAGAGACGGAGCTGTGCCGCCTTTCATGTCTAAAGCACATACCAGCTCCAACTTGTTTCTCATTGAGGGAAAATGGGCCCTGGTAGCCAGTGCTGGCAGGGCCTACGGTGCTGCACTCTCAGAGACAATCACAGGGCTCAGCACTGTCAATCCATCCTTCAGTGCTACATCTCCCTGGAGAGCAAGCCACTCTGCTGGCCTCCCAGCATAGTGCTATGTCCTCCAGAATCCACATCTGTCACCTGGTCAGATCCTTCCCCTACTTGCCTTTCTGGCTTTCTAAGACCAACTGAGAGAATGGGAAACTAATTTTCTTGGAAGTGGGTAAAGAATTATTTTTCAAAGGCAGTAGGAAAGTTGGGAACAAGCAAGTGATCCATCTCTGTGGTTCTGATCTTCCGAATGCAGACAGATGAATTAAAGGCTGTCTGTCCTTCCTAAGTTGCAGCCTTTTTCCCCTTACTGACATGAAAACAATTACCAAGTTGAGTCTTCTGTCATATGCATATCTTCACCCCCTGGTGAATCAGCCCTTCAAACCTTTCTGGATTTATTGGTTCATAGAGAATAGAGGGAGAGAGACAGGTACTGGGAAATGCACTCATTTGCTCCCAAGTCCAGTGTTTTGAGTGAATTTATGCCATCAAATTAGAGAGGAGTGAAAATAAAAAGTGTTAATGAGAATGCAGGCAGAACCACACACATGGGAAAGTGGAGAACTTGTCTCTAAACATGGAGTTGTGGATGGCCTTTATGGCATCTGATCATAACCCCATGGATCTGTGGGCACAAATATTGAGAAACATGAGTCTCTTAGGAGGTATTAATATAGATGTGGAACTGGAAGCAGTTTTTAGTACAGGTGTGCAGTTGTGGAGTTGTTAAGTTAGCCAAACTGCAGCTACAAGTATCAATATTTCTGAGTAATTATGAAGAGTATGGCATGATCAGACAGATATTATCCCTGAGAGATGAAATATGAAGTTACAGAAATCTGCTGCAGAGACTGCAATGCTGACTTTGGTAATGAGAGCCCTGGCTAATGTTACTTTGGCTGCATTTGAACTATGACAGTATGCCCCTGACGGTATGCCTCAAACACCTGCATTTTCTCTTTACGGACATCAAGACTTTCGGATTGGAATCTGCCATTACAGTCTTGGTTTGTGTCTGACAAAGTAATTGTGGAAGCACGTGGAGTGATCAGTGGAGAAAGGAAGGCTTTTAGAAGGGAACTTCCCAAGATTTTCTTCCACCTTACAGTTCCCACTGATGTTTTTCAGGCCTTTCACCTGTATATCTTAGGGCACATTAGGTAGAGAGGGATATAAAAACACCACTCCAGCATATAAAAAGACAAAGACTGCCAAACCATGTTTCTATTAGGAATTTTATCTCCCTGGAATTTAAAGGCACCAGTTTCCAGGTGATGATTCTGCTCTGAACTTGGTGTGCAGTTCCCTGGGTGAAAAATGAGCCCCTTGTATCATTCAGTATTTAGGGTAACATGGTTAGTGTTTCCAGATGATCAATGCAATTCACTGCTCAGAGGTTTGGAGAAGCATGGCAAAACTTTCTTCCCTTTTGCTATTTGGCTAGAGTCAATCTTAACCACAGGCAGCAGCACTAGGATCCAGTGAGCCTGCCTGAGGAGATAAAGCATGGGATGCAGATCAGGTTAGCACCACTGGAGGAATGACAGATACTTGAACTGTACTATTCATCCTAAGAGGATCTTCTCAGTACCCAAAGAGTGATCACATCTGCATTCTCCCTCTCAGTTCTTCTTGTGCTCAAGTTGAGGAAATTCTTAGTGGGTTAGGTTCCCACTAATGGAACCAGCATGTGCTGGGGTATGAGATTGCTGAGAGACAGGTGCCATTTCACCAGTTCTCAGATCTAGTGCTTCATCAGCACACATGGCTTCTGGGGTATGAGTGAACTTCCACACTGAAAAGTAAATAAGGGGAAAATAGTCCAGGAGCAGTGTTTTAAAAGCTCCTGTCTAGGGCAGACCTGCAGATTTTCTTAAAGTGGACCAAATATATGTCACCGTCATGTACCTTAGATGCAAAATATGGGGAGAGGGAGCTGTGTTCTTCTCTGGTTTGTGGATCTTCAACAGACTGAGTAATGAAACACTTGCAGAATTATTTGTAGAGCCCTGGTATTCCAGGTGGTGTTCTTCCTTGTACCTTTACAAGTACAGTGAGAGACATGTTTTACAGAGGTGTATGCTAGGAGGTTGAGGACATCACCCTTGAACAGCTGGAAATGAGGGATAGAATGCTTCTGAGCAAATTCTGTTTCTGGGGACAACATTTCAACAAAAATTAAATGTTTGGGCTTCTAGATACTTCAATCAAATAAAAACAAAGGCCCTCATGTAAGATTTCAGTGGAAATCCCTGAGACAGAAAAAATACGGAAATCTGAGGACATTTTTAAAAATAATTTTTCAGGTTGCACTTTGCTGAGGTGTGGTAGCATTAACTTAGGGGAGTGCAGCTGCAGATACTCACCTCACAAGTGGGAATAGATTCTGCCCTTAACTCTGAAGTAAAGATGTGTATGAGACTGGAAATGCAGACTACTTGCTCTCAGATGTTCACTGTGGGATCATGTTTCTCAATCACTCTAGAACCAGGAGGTCCCTCTTTCACCATTGGCAAAGCTATCTGGCTGCTGTGGGGGCTGGTGTTCAACAACTCTGTGCCAGTACAGAATCCCAAGGGTACCACTAGCAAGATCATGGTGTCGGTGTGGGCCTTCTTCGCTGTCATCTTTCTGGCCAGCTACACTGCCAATCTGGCTGCCTTCATGATCCAAGAGGAATACGTGGACCAGGTGTCTGGCTTGAGTGACAAAAAGGTAATGTATCCACCCAAACCCTCAAAGCAGCCTTTTCCACAGAAGAGGCTGCTCTACCTTCTTTCCTTTCACAAGGAAAGTGGGAAGGTGTTTTCAGAGTCACATCATAGCTTTAGACCCTAGTTTAAATAGCACAACTGTTCTTCACTGGTATTCAGTTGCACTTTTATATGCGTTAAGCACTTCAGGAATGAATTATGAACAGAACTGAACTGTGCTTGCTTGCATGATCCCAAACCACACCTTGACTGTCAGCAAGAAGCAAATTAATGAAGCTTTGGAGACGATGTGTATAATGGCTGTAACCTGTGTTTTCAGGTTTAAATAATTTGTCTTGGGTAGGAATGCTGGCCATGAGGCTAGCAAATATGATCTGTTAATTTATTCTGGGAACAAGTTCTGTCCATGGGGGTAAATTACTGTGGCTTGGATGATTTACTATTGCTTGCATTTGAAGTTGTACTGTCATTTTTTCAAGATGTTTGCAGGCTTAGCACAAGAAATAATTTTCTGTTCAGAATGCATTTCAATGCCTTGTTTACCTGCACAGCATTTTGTCCATGCAGAGCATTTGCTTTTGCTGGACTCTGGACACTTGAGGATTTTGAGAAGATTGCTGATACGTGCAGGGTAGAACTGTCTGGCTCATGAGGGTGTAATGCTTTGCACACTGCTTAATTTTTGTTTTGTGGTGAGGCTACTCACAAGGAATTGAGTATTGTGAGGCTTGATTGCCCATGCTGAGCTTGTTACTCAGTCACTGGGGCTGCTTAAGGGGTCATGCCATTGCAGGGCAGCTAAATAGCAACGAGTTACACACATTGCTATTGGGGATAGCAGCCAGAGGAGGACTGCAAGTGTCAGTTGTGGCTGCTGGGTTGGTTATAGTTACTGACTCTTGTGTCCCTCATGACAGTCTAGCAATAATTTGTGGCCAGGCCTCCTGTGTATACAGCGTCCTGTTCAGCAGGTTGGAAATTCTGTGATGGATTAATCATAGGAGATTTTCTTACTAATTTTGTTGTTAGTTTTGTTTTTTTACCTGGAATGAAACATGGCACAGAATAATACAATCCATGCAGAAGTGCTCCTGTTATTTGTTTTAATTTTGACCTCAATGTTTCATACTGTCTCCTCATTTGCAATGTGCCGTGTTGAGGATGGGGTGGAGGGGAGGATGCTCTTCTGTCAGGTGGAGATTGTTGCAGAGCCTCCTTAGAAAGTGTGAGCTCCTTCAGATTGAAAGACACTGATCAAAACCAGCCAGCCCTATCAGAGGTAACATTAGTTTGTCATCATTAGGTTTTCAACTGTCTGAGCTAAATGGGATAGTTTGCACCCATTTGTTTGTGATCTATTGTTTCAGGCTGTGCCTAGGCTCATGGAGAGAACATGATTTCATTCTCACGTTTTTCAAGATATTCTTCATACCTGCAGAGATATGTGCATGAAATATCATTTGAAAGCAACGACTCCTGGAGCTTCTCGGAGCCTTTGGATACGAATTTCTGGGCCTATTTTAGTTGATTTCACTGTAGGGCCACCTGTGTGTATTGGATTGAGGCCATTTTCTTCTACTTTTCTCTGCCAACATACCTGTATTTACTTTTGCTACACTAAAGCATATGTGCTTTTTTCCTTGGGGAAGAGAAAGGCCATAGTACATAGAGAATTGTGGTATGCCTCAAATGTAGCTGCTTGTGCAAGTACAATATTTGGGTAAGATTAAAATCTACCAGAGCATCTGGAATCAAATGAAAATTGGCTGGTGAAACTGAAGGCCAACAGTTGCCTTTGGGCGATAAAGGGAGGTGGGACTAACTCCATCCAAAATAAGTGAGTGAATGAGCCTGATCTAGTGGGCTCATAAATTTTACTCTCTGAATATGCGAAAGGCCCTGTAGAATTTGGGAGCAGTCGTCTAGACATTTGTCACACTGTTTCAAGATCCCCTGGTTTGGCAGGAATTCACTCTTCTGAATCTCATCTTTTCCCTTTTCCCAAGCCTGCACACTGCTTGCAACTCACTCACCCTCCCAATGCACTGCTTGGTCAGGATGAAGGGCACGTGGAGGTATGCTGTGTTCTACCTCACTTCTCTTGCCTGCTTAAAGCCAGTTCAGACTTTCAAAAGAGGCAGTCACTGTTCAAAGCCAGTTGGGAAAGACTGTTTTCCAAGAGGAAAGACTGTCGCTTCCAATCTCTTTTACCCCGATGTATGATCTGGTGTCCACAGCAAAAGTCAGGCAGGTTAGTCTCCCAGCCTTCTCCATCAGCTGGTAAGGGTACCTGTGTCCTGCACAAGGACTCAGCAGAGCATGTAATCCAAGCCAATAGGCAAGGTGACAGTAACAAAAGGATATTATTGTTCCTACTTGCCTAGGCCCAGATCTGCTTGCAAATGTCTCTGTAGTTCGACAATACCTGGGGGAGGTGTCCCACTGACACTATAGAGCAGCCAAAATGCCAGATGCACTCACAAAATTCATTACTGTGCCTGGCTGGGGTGCACTTGTCAAGGTCAGGCTGGCTACCCTCTGCAACAGCTACCCTGAGGGTCTCCTTGGACCCTCTTCCTTAGGTCTTGCCTGGGAAGAACCACTCCAAGAGGTGTCTACAGCTGCTGGCATGCCACTTCCCCAGAAAAGCAGGCTGAAATGCTCCTGAAATGTCTCAGGACTTGGATGATGTCTTGGCTGTACCGCAGCATTTACTTCCTAATAGCATGCAGGACAATGACTAATGTCATGGCCCCACTGTGCTTCTGTAGATGCTGGAACATGTCTGTCTGAGCTGGGCTGGAGTGGATGCCTCTGTCCCAGGGGACCAGGTTGAACTGAGGGTGTCTGGAAGCCCCTTGTATGAACTTAGGGACCTCTGCCACTCTCTCTCTGTCCCAGATAATGCTCACCTTGCTGAATGCCACCCTTTGAGCATAGCTGGCTTGAAACAGCTGCCAGAGCTGATGCAGGAACCCACTTCATGATGGCTGTTAGTTCCCCCATGTTAACCTCGGGAGCTGCTAAATCACACATCAAGCTTTGGCTCTTAACTCTGGGCCAGCCATAGGCAGTTTGAGGGAGGAGAAATCTGCTCCTGCCTGAGAGCAGCACTAGGGAGTTCTGCAGGAAAAGTCCTGCTCTTGGCAGCATCTCCTTTCCAGCTCCCTGTGCTTGTGGCATGCTGAACCACCTTCCTCCTGTGCAAGTGCCAAAGCAGCACCTTCTGCCTCCACCAGTCCACCTTGTGCAGCAGAGGGGCTGGAGGTGGTCCTGGCAGGGGCAGTGCCACGCTGGCCATGTCAGCTCCCAGCAAGCCCAGCTGGAGCATCTTTGGACATGCTGCTGGGCTGCATCCATCCAGGATCCCTGTGGGGAGTGGCTGTTGCCCTGACCCCTGTGAAAGCCCCAGTGGTAAGAGGGCCTGTCACAGAGTACTGCAGTCAACTCCTGGGTCTGGGTTTCATCTGAGTGTAATCAGAAGATATAACCCAATTTCCATTAGCGGGAGAGCTTCAGACACATTAGAGAAACAAGCGCCTGCGGTATTTCAGTCTAACGAAGGCAATAAATACAGGAAAGATTATATAAAATGAACTAATGTGTGAAGTAATCTAATAGCTATACGTAATTGCCATTTATATACAGTAGTAATAGAATAAAAGCAAATGTGGACAGCCAGCAGGGCATTTAAATAAAATGATTTAGAAGGCAGTAGGTTAATAATAATAAAAAAATAGTATCCTTTCCTATAAATTAGTTGGAAATGCCAAAGAAGCTAATAAAGTACCAAAATGGTAATTTTGTAATTGACATGGAAAGGAGAGAAATAGATTTCTGCATGCCTGCAAATCAATATAGATTGCTGAAATTTCACACGTATTTGATTTATTTGCTTTTTAAGACGTTAATGAAATGTTGAGACAAATGTAGCATAGGTCAGTTAATTTTTCAATAGATATCAGTTTGTTTCTTTTTTTGAAAGGTAGGTTTTGAAGTTAAAACTGGCCACTATTTTTACTGAAAAAAAGAGGAGAGTATAAGAAGGCAGAAGGAATTCCTGATATTTTCCAAAATAGCTCATTTTAGTATACTTCATACAAAATACTTTCTGACATGTATTTTGTCATTTTCTAAAGGCACTACTCATAAAATTGACCTACATTTAATGGGGGAAAAAAAATGGAAAAAAGATTTTCTTCCCTGTAACTGAGGAAGGGGACAAGACAGAGATAATTGGAAGACAAAACAACATAGGTAGATCTAAGGTGAATGGAACATTTGAAGTCAATACAAAACAAAAGCCTCATTGAAAAACCTACAGAAATAAAAGGATCTGCTCTTTTCTGGCAGTAATAGGTGCTTGGCTGTGAAACTGGAAAAATGAATTATTTCCCACATTGTACTTTGCAGCACATTAAATCGAAATTATACAAGGATCCCAGATATGCAGAACACTTAAGTGTGTGCTTAACTTTGTGCTCATGAGCAGTGACATTAAAGTCAATGGGCTATTATTCACATGATCGAAGTTAAATGATTCCCTGAGCTTGCAGCTTTTGCACCACAAATACCTGTTCTGGAGAAGTCCAGGGAAAATGCAGAGGAGATACCTTCAGCTAGACGTTTTTCAAAAGGGCTAAAAGTGAGGGTCAGTCTTGTGCCTTGTGAACTCTGTAAGGGGAAGATGAGACCATCAACTGGGTGGCTTGGAGGCAGTACAAATTTTCCACAGGAAAATTAAACATTTAGTGTTAACTGACATTTGTGGTACCTCCACACATTTCGGTAAGATACAAAGGAAGTTTTATGTGGTGGTGTCCAAAGGCAGAAAGTACACAATCTTTCAACAGCAGTATGATTTTTATTGCCAGAACACCTTTGTGGAGATATGAGTTGGGCAGACAGAAGGACCGTGACACTTCCAATCCTGTTCTCTTGTGATAAACCATAACCTTTTCCAAAATGTGTAAATCTGATCTACCTTACTTGACAAAAAAACTCCCCAAAATAAAGAGATTCTTGAATCTCCAGACCTTATGTCATGGGGTAGAGTTGAATTTCTTTCCACAGTGCTTTCCTAGGGGTACATCTCCCTGTAAATGAGTTGAACTGTGCCTTTGCTCAAATATGACCTTTATCAGTAACAGTGGTACCAACCAGTGCTTAATACAAGAAACACTGGCTCATAGTGAAGTGTAAAAAACTCAGAGCTCTGATAGTCTGAAATTTTATGGCTTAAAATCTGATTATTTCTTTGCATTTCCTTGTAAATCATCAGGTGTTTTAGTATGAAGTATTTTAAAATACTATGTAGTGCAGCTATATATTATGTGTAGACACACATAATGCATGTGTACTATGTGTAATTACATATTATGCTAAAATTTTCTTATTAATAAATATCTTTTAAATTGCTACAGCATATCATGTTAGTAATAGATCTCTCTGATTTGTGACTTACATTTATTGTACACATAAATATAATATCAGATAAATTTTTGCAGTTGAAGATGGATGTGTTTATCATAGACTTAGACATTCTGCAGTCTTTGTATTATAATAATAATAATACGTAATTTTTATGCTTTCTGAGATCTTTGGAACAAACCTTTGTGCCTGTGTGCTAAAATGGGATTCAGTAGTTTTTAAGACTATAAATGTTTAAAGTCAGTGGGTTTTCAAACATGTTTTGTTTCCCTCTTTCTTCAGTCCTAGTTTATTTGTCATTCTCCCTCTTTTTCTTCAGCTTAGCACTGTACAGTGCAGAGCAGCAAGGAGGCTGCAGTGTGCTTTAGCCTTCACTTGGCCTCAGGATTCTGTCTTTTTCTGTTCATCTGGAGGGACTTCCCTGATATCAAAAAAGGCTGGGCATTGAAGGGATCAAGAGCAGCCTTGCCAAGAAGGATTTGGGAGTGCAGGTGGACAAGAGGCTAGACACAACCCAGCAATGTGCACTCAGCCCAGAAGGTCAGTTGTATCCTGGGCTGCATCCAAAGCAGCGTGGGCAGCAGGATGAAAGAGGGGATTCTGCCCCTTTGCTTTGCTCTAGTGAGACTTCACCTGCAGTGCTGCATTCAGCTCTGGGGTCCTGTGCACAAAAAGGCCTATTGCAGCAAGTCCAGAGGAGGCCACCAAAATTATTAAAGGGACAGAGCACCTCTCCTTACAAGAAAAGGCTGAGAGAACTGGGATTGTTCAGTCTGGAAAAGAGAAGGCTTCAGGGTGATTTAATTGTGGCCTTCCAGTACCTGAAGGGAACTACAAGGAAGATGGAGAAAGACTTTTTAACAAGAGCTCGTAATGACAGGACAAAGGGTAAGAGTTTCAAACTGAAAGATAATAGGTTTAAATTAGGTATTAGGAAAGAAATTCTTTGCTGTGATGGTGGTGATGCACTGGAAGCAGTGCCCAGAGAAGTTGTGGATGCCTCATCCTGGAATTGTTCAAGGCCAGGTTGGATGGGGCTCTGAGTAACTGGCCTAGTGAAAGGTGTCCCTGCCCATGGCATGAGGATTGAAATTAGATGATCTTTAAGGTCCCTTCCACCCCATTCTATGATTTAATGACAATGAAAACCTCTAATGGGACTATTCAGGATTATTGATAATTAAAATGCAGTTTAGTTGGGAACTTAAGACGTTAAGATACAAGGGGAGGGGATGCTTAGTCAAGCTATAGGCTTAATTCATCCTTGCTGGAAAGGAAGAAATGCAAGTCCCTGGGCTTTGCTGGAGGTACAGATGAGAGTTGCTGGATGAGGGACTTTGGTGAGGGGGCCATGGCATAGTCCTTAGCTTGCAGCCTTTTGCATCCCCCTCCACAGCACCCTGGCCTTTCCCAGGCCTTGGCCACCACCGACCCTTTCTTTTCATCTTCCTTTTCACCAGTTCTTGGAGCTATCCCCCTTTGGAGGTAGTAGTTAAATTTGGTTGCTTCTGTGCTAATTGCTTGGCAGTCTGTAAAAAGCTGTCTTTGGAGAGTTACGTAAGGGGGAGAGGGTGAGAGGAAAGCAAAGGATTGTCTTGCTTCTCACATCAGTATAAGTCAGCGGAGAGGGAAACAATGAATATTTTTATTTATTATTTATATGGTGCCCGTAAATGTACTTGGCACTTTGCAGTCAAATAAAAGACAGTGGCCCTGCCACCAAAATTTGGCAGGCTGAGAGATGAGAGCTGGCCTCTTTCAACTGAATGATCAGGGCTGAATTACTGGTGGGAAAGGGATGGGAGTATGAGATCTACCGGATTAAAAGAAAAAATACAACAGCTGTACCCCCACACTTTCATTCCTGATGCCTAGTGACCATGACATTTGGAGTTATATGTACATACATACTTGATAAATATTTTGGCAGGTTATATCTTTCCAGGCATTTTTACTTCACTGCATGGAAAGAAGCCCTGCTTCTCCCAGGCCTTTGGTTACTCAAGGTCAAACTTCCCCTAAATCTCTGTGGCCCAGTAGACTTGTTTACTTCAGGTGTAGCTCAGTGCCCCAGGACTTACATGGGAATGATATAGTTTTAATTTCTCTGTCTTTGGTTTGCAGGTAGGAGGCAGCTTTCATCAGAAGGTTAAAGGAAGGTGTTATCTCCCAGCTCTGGGAAGGTGCTGCCCTGTCTGAAGTGCCCTGCTTTTTTGCTTTGCCTCCCTGCCCTACAGACGTGCTTAAGAAATTGCACAAATGAGATTACTAAGCTTTTAAAATTGCTTGGATGAAAATTCTGAGCCCTGTAAAGTCTTTTGGAGGTTTACCAGGCTTGTGCAGGGTTTCACCCTGCTGCCCAGTGGATAGTACCCACATAATGGTAGATTGGCTACTGTTAGTACTCAGAAGACAGGAGGATCTGACCTTCCTTTGTTAGTGAAAATGGGTGAAAATGGAATTGCTCCGCTGCCAAACTACATCCTCTGAATTTCCCAGAGTGTTTCATAATTTGTTAACCAGCTGTCTCATGTGCAAACAAAGCAGATTTCAAATTCCTCTGTACTTAGCTGTCACCTCTCCTCTCAAGGTCTTTTTAATCAGTTAATTTTCTCCCTCTGAATGAACATCTACATTCCTAATGATATTAACATGAGTGTAGTAAGTGGCATCTTTCTGCCTTACGAATTTCTCTTTTGTGTTTGCTTGGGATTATTCAGTAGATATCTTTTGTCCCACTGTGTTTAGCTTCCAAGGAAGCTGAGTTTCAAGAATTAAATACATGGCATGATTTGAGGCTGGATAAACAGATGATCTCCATCCTCTAGATGCATGCAACCAAAAGTTGAGTGTACCATAGCTATGATTTCATAGCACCCTTCAATGCAACAGATATGACTGTGGTGTTCTGTTATCATACATATTAACACTTGAGCTGTGCAAGCAGCTTTTGAGTCAGTGATTCCACTACAGATTTCTGGTCAAGCTTGAGGGACACCTAGCAGTGATTTGAAGCCTATAGACTGCTGAATGTGTCCTGAGGAATATTTAAGGCTTTAATATTACCTGTTGGGTGGAGAAACTGCACAGAGCTTGTATAATGTTCATGCACTTGGCTGACTCAGAAGACTCTTGGTGTGCTGGTGGTGGGTGGGCTCTGTCTGTATGTGATGGTGGGATCCTGAAGTGGCCCCTCACAGCTGGTGTGTCTGTAATGCTTGGGTCACCAAAAGGCAGTGTGGTGGCAGCAGGCACAAGCAGGTATGGTTATGGAAGATGTGGGATCCCTGACATGCTGTGTGTTTGGAGTGATGCTGCACTGCCCAAGGTTTTCAGCCTCTGTACATAGCAATCCAGCTTGCAAAGAGGCTGCACAGTCCTACTGTGTGCACTGCTCTGGCAATAACCACATGTGATGGAGGCTTCTTCCACCAATTGGATCTCTGCTTTCATCTCAGTTATTTTGCAAGGACAACTATTTTTAAAGTTGCTATATTTTGACTCTTTTCTTTTGCTTTCACCTGGCCCCCCTCACCTCTGCATTGTCACTAGGTTGCTCTGTTCCCTTTCCTGACCCGCATGTGTCCATATTTCACCAGCAGACATTCACAGATTTTTTTTTCTTGTTTATGGGTCTGACCTCCACTACATCTTCCTTTAAAAGGGACTTTAATCGAATTCTTTGCCAACTTCACTGCAGTCAGCTGCACTAACTGATAACTCATTTCTTGGACTTATTTAGAGCAATTCATGGGTGAAAGCTCTATGCAAAGCAAGACAGAGAATTCGAAACATCACTGGGTAATGAATAATAAGATAAACTACAAAGTCAAAGTCTGAGGGAGCACAAGGTAATTTTATGCCCTCCCAAAATCAACATATTGGATTTGGTGCTGTTCGGTCCCCCTTTTTAAGCTTCTTTTTTTGTTTGTTTATAAATCAAGACATGTTGTTTGACTAGTGAAGACAAGAAACGGGGCTTTCAGGAAGACTTAGTGTGGCAACAGGATTCAGAGCTGTGAGGAGTCCCAGCTACTGCTGAGGAGGCAGAGAATGTTATTGTGAGGGAATGCAGGAGGGAACTAAAAAGAGCTAGGGTAAAAGGATGATCTGGAAACTTATAGTCACTTAGAAATGGCTGAGAGTTCCACCTTGGAAACAAAAACCGTCTGTAATGTCAAAACTACATGACTGTGCAGAGGGGAGAGGAATGCTTTAGGAATGAATCTGGAGAAGTATCTGTACAAGAGAGTCATTAATAATAGAGAATGAGCAGCACAGTCACTTTAGTCTGCTCTCCTCACAGACTTGTACCAGTGCTAAGATTTAGGTTTGCAGTATGATTTTCTGCCTAGGCTGTTGGGCTCACACAGCTGGCACACTCCTAGCTGAGATGCAATTTTGTCGATTTTAAAGTGCCCACAGCACCATGCCACCAACAGCTGCAAGTTCTGTGCCCGAAATCTGTAGAGCACCTCTTCTACCAGGACAGGTGACTGGGGACATGGGTTTGTGGATGTGCCTGTGTGCACAATCCAAGCTGCATAAAGAGAAGAATACAGTGAAAGGTGCTGGCAGTGATGATTGACATCCCAGAAACAAACTGATCACTACCTGAATGCAGATCAGGATAGAGTTGCAGCTTTGAAGAACTTGAAAGTTGAAAATGAAGGATAGACAAAACATGATATAATATAGAGAGTCCCTGAGAGGAGTAATAATAAGCATGAACTCTCACTAGCATTGTTTCTGTTGCCTTACTGCAAGATTTTTTACTCTAATACTCTCTCAGCATCTTTGGGTCTTGATCAGATGGTTCTGATGGTGGAAAGCATGTTCACCAACCAAAGGTAAGTCAAAGAAAGACCTACAGGTTACAGGCAAAAGACAACAGCAAGAATGGTTGCAGGTCCATATAATGCAGCTTGCAAAGAAAGACTAAAGAAACTGGGCTTCTTTAGCTGCAGTGAAAGAACATGGAGAAGCAGCAGCACAATGGTCCTCAAAAACATAAAATGGACCTCAGAGAAGAAGAAATTATTTGGATTTCCCTGCCTATGGACAAGATAACAGAAAATATTGCAGTTGTATTTGCAGCTGTAAGGCTTTAGTTCAGATACCTGGAAAAACTTTGCAGTAGTAAAGCTCTGGTAGGCATTGTCCAGGGAATGGAGGAGTCTCCAGCACCACCCATCTTCCAAAGTGGGCTGGATTAAGAGCTGTCAGGAATGGTGATGTCCAGGAGAGACTCACCAGAGAGACAGAGGTGGAAGAGACATCTTCTCAGGGTCAAACCCAGGTTTGTGATTCTGTGGCATTGTTCATGGTGCAGCTTGGGGACAAAAATTGTATATTTTGGGGATAAGAAAAAGCCAAGCTTTCTCTCTTTGAGAGTCATTCATTAGCTGTGAATTAATTGATTTCCTAGCTGAAACAGAGGACACAGAAGGCTGCTAGGGCAAGACATGCTGCTGTGGACATGTGTAGCCTATCAGGACTTAAGTACAGGCATAGAGCTACCTCAGAGTTAGACCTGAAAACTACAGACCCACTCTTCAATTTTTAAGGTTTGAAGGAAGCTCTTGTGCAAACAGCCTGGTTGGATTTTCAGGCAATGAAGAAAGGTGCAAGCTGACTGCAGTGACATGCAACTGAGCCAAAACAAGAGGAGACAATCAAGGATGTTGGGGCAATGCAAAGAGGTTATACATTAGGAGGGTGGGGACTTTGGGATTGTTGGTACCCATAGTGGTTGGCTCCCTGTACTTTTGGTGGGAGAAGATATCCTGAGGGCTGAATGGCCCCGTGGCTAGATTTATTTGGTAGATGTAGATGTCTAGAGCTGTTTTAGGTGTACTGGAGTGTCCAAACTACCCTCAGGTGGCAGCCAAATTTGACACAGGGGCTAGGAGAGACCTGTTCCCAGGGTGAAATTCCCTAGGCATTTCAGCTTGACATTTACTTTTGTGTAAATGAAGTGAGCTCAAGGTATCTAACATGGGCTTAAGCTCTTTTGGACTTGCAGCTAGTAGAGGAGCTGCATTTGTGGCTCTTAGTTTGATGGGTCAGAACTATGGAGCTTCCTGCGGTAGAAAACTTAAACTCATCATCTGGGCCTTACAAAGTGTAAGGAGCCCTCCCAGAGAAGCTGTATAAGGGTGAAGCACTACACCCACGCACCCACCCTTGCACCAAGTTCTGCCAGCTCATTATGTTATTCAGCAGTGGATTGATTTGGGTTTTTTTTAAGCAGTGTAAAAGTAGATTGGCTGATAAAAAAGAGCTTTTTTGTTACAAGAGCTTGCTGAGTTTGGGAAACTGCTTTCAATGCTATTGGCAAACACTTTACAGTGTAAACAGGGCCTACATCAGGCAGATAAATAAGTGCAGATGTGCTTTTCTGTAGGATCCATTCGGTGATAGACAATATATTGAAAAAAAAAATTCTCATCAAATTAATTGTGGCCAATTATACATAACCCCTTCCCCTCATCTCTAAATCCCCTCCAATTGCTGCTGCATGAATGGGAAGAGCTCCTATCACCTGTTTCATTATGCAGATTGATATCTGAACATCTGAGAACAATGCTGCTTTCTGCACGGCACGGCTCCAAATTGCTAATGAAACAGCTCTGCCAGCCGAGTCACTTAGAGCCGCTTCCACTGCTGCTGTCAACAGCTCTCATGGCGAGATGGGGAGGGCAGTGGCAGAGGAGCTCTCCCCCCTGAGTGTGCTAACAGCTCCCAGCCTGTGTGTTTATTGCTCTCCAGAGAAGGAAGATTTCTGCTCTCTGACTCTGAGAGGTTACTTTTCCAAAGCTGGGGTCTGCTTTGCACTTAATGGTCCTTGATTTCAGTTTGTGGAGTGAGGGGTTGAAGAGGCAGGCAGCTACAGGGCTCTGAGCACAGATATCTCATGTCCCAGAGCTACCCCAGCCCTTCAGGCATCCTCGGTGTCTGCTTTCTGCCCCCATCTCTAGCATCCACTTTCACAATTGATGTGAAGCAAGTGGGACTTCTTTCATGGGTGAGAGGATGAGCACATCACCTTGGGTACATAAAAGGGGAGCATCTCACAACAGCAGTTCTACGGTGAATGAGTGGGAGGATGGAAGTGGGATACTTCTCTGCCTGGGGCTCCGTGGGTACAGGACAGCAGCTGAGCCCTGCTGGTTCCCTCACAGGCAGTCACCCCTTGAGGTGGGTAGAGCTGGGCAGCAGGATGGGTCTCCTGCTACAAGCAACTATAACGTGGGGCTCCTACAAGTGGGGACCCTGTACAGTTGGGTTTTCTCAGCAACTGATGTAGTTGTTTATCTTCCCCTATTACCACCACATTTTTTTTGCCAGAACCTCACAGGACTCTGCAGATGCCTGGAGTGGAGTAGTTGTGATTTAGGGCTCTGACAGGAGAAATATTTGCATGAAATAATGGGGCAGTTCTCTCATTAATCTACATTCTGATCCTTTCTGTCCGTATCTATGGTTAATTCCTTTGTCAGTGTTCACTGCAGCATTGAGATTACCTCTGCACAGGCTTCCTCCATGCAATGGCCCCTGCACTGTGCATCAGCTCTCCCTTGTGTCTGAGATTCCTTATAGACCCGTCTGCCAAAGAGCCCTGCTTCCCTGGGGATGACACTTAAGATCCAGGCCCACGGTCCCAGCCCCTGGGAGAAATCAAACAAGTGGCTTTCCTTACTGAACTCTTTGACAATCTGTCAATTAACTTTCCTCCTTACAGATCATCTCCAGCTCCTCCACACATTTCTCTACTGTGTTGGCAGGAGAGGACACACTCCTTCCCCATCTGTCCAATGAACTTTCTGGGAAGGCTCACATGTCTTCTTGTTCCCTCAGTATGAGCTGTGTGGGACAGAAGTTAGTTCAGAATGATGCAATAGTGTTTGACTCTGGAGAGCTCACTGGAAATCCCTTCATCCCTGCACTGAGCTGTGCCCACTTACTGCCAAGAAACACACATGAGGATTTTTGAATTGCTATCTCCTACCAAAAAGCTGCATGCATGTAATGCTATTACTTCTAAAATATGGAGAAGTAGCTGCTTATCTCTGGCTGCATTGACTGTGGAGTCAGTTGGACATTGGTTACTTTCAGCTTTGTAAACATTAATCTAGGTTAGTTAGAGATGTGTGTTCCTCTTGGACACTCAAGCTAGAATTGTCTGGTGTGGGCCCCATATAGATCCTTTCATACTGTTTCCTGTCTTGCTGCTCACCAAGCTATTGCTGAAGTGTGTATGCATGTTGGTGTGTGGAGAGTAATTTGCATTTGAAGATCTGTTCTGACTAAGGAATGAGCAGGAGGTAAGGATTGGTGAGTGAATGAGTAGTATGTGAATTTGTAGAAGTCATCAACCTGACTTCTTTCTCTAGAAATGTGCTTTTCAGTTACCAGAAACAGTAATTTCTTACAAGAGAAATGTTTTCATTTATTTGTTGATTGCCCAGGAGATTAAAAATTAAGTCTGAAGCCTTTCACCTGTGGCTGCTGTTATGGGCTCTGGAACAGAGTGGGGACAAAAGATAATTCAGAGTTGGGATTATTTTCCTTATCACAGGGGAATGCCTGACTTCATAATCCTTCTTACTCCAGTTTGTAGGCATCATGATGGAAGCTGACAAAAGTAGAGATCGTGTCACTGGGAATGGAGGGTGGAGGTATAAAATGGACATGCCAAAGCTCAGTGTCACACAAATGTTGGTCAGGCCTGCCTGATGCTTCTCCTGTTGACTGTACTCTGTCAGAGGGCTCTGTGGGAATGGGAATGTGTTGTATGCCTTCAAGGTGGGATTCTGCAGCCTCTGGGAAAGCAAGTTGCCCACACTGCCTTCTCCTGGTTTAGCATGTCAGGGGGAGAGACTGTGTTTCTTTGTGTCTGGCATGGCAGTGCCCTCCTTGTGATGGGTCCCCTAGGCTGCTGCTTTAATCAGCTTAGTAAAAAAGAATAATTTTAGCATGCTGTGGTGATTTTTCTCCCATCAAAGTTTGCTTTCATTACAGTCTTTGATAGCTGTGAGTTTGTCTTCCTCCCCAGAGGGTATGACAAATTCTAAGAGACACCTTACTCTCTGTTTTATGCTATGTGAAACTTCTGTTTTGTTGGTGATGCATTAGCCTGAGTTCAGAAAAACAACCCTGATGTTTTTATTGGCTTAAAGCAGTAGGATACGTGTTCTCTCACACACTGACATGCACATACAAGTTAGCCCATCTTGCCATTCAAACTGGAGAGATGAGTTGACTGGTACACAGAAACAAGTGAACAGTGTGTTCACCTATCCACAGACCCAGCTTCTAGCTGTCCTCATAGCTGAGATGTTGTGAGCGAGAGACACTGCTTTAGGGGCTCTGGCCTCCTCAGCTGAGTTGACCAAGTTCCAAAATGGCTTTAAGCAGAGCTCAAGAGCAAGGCTCATCTGCATGTGTTTTAACCTAGAACTATCTGTAGATTGCAGCCCTGTAGAAGGAGGCAGTGCATGACTGCACATATTCATGTACCAGGTGCACTCCTGCTGTTAAATGGTTTTGGTCTGGCCACTAGCATGTTGCCAGCATGCTTCTCAGGATCATAGAAATACACAGTCACAGTTGGGAGTCAAGAAATAACACCAGTCAAGCTACTGCTTGATATATCCAGAGAGGAGGAGGCTTCCTTCCATTTAACCTACCTTTGCATCTTTTTCTTTACTGCTTATTCAGTTTCTGGTTTATAGTTGTGTGCTCTTTCTCATTTACTGGTTCTAGGGGTTTTAAACAGTCTTGATAATTGACAGTCTAAATTTTACTCCTCATAAATTCCCAGAGAGAATTGATTATGACTTGAGTTAAGCAAGCGGCCTATAAAATCTCACAGGCTTGCAGCCGTGGGGGAATGTTATGATGAATGTATTTCTTGTGAGCAGCAAAAGCTTTGGAGTATTCTGCCAGCTCTGTTCTGGGCATCAGATGTTACCAGTAACTTGCAGCCACTAACAGCATTTCATTTCGGACATTTGCCCAAAAGTTTGAAAGCTGATCATTTGTTTGGTGAAGTGGGTGTGAGGTGTGCTGAGAGGCATCTCTCCTCATTAATTACTTTTCTACCTCTGTCAGAACCAGGAAGTGTAAAGGCATCCACAGAGCTAAAAAGATACTTCTTAGGCACTAAATGACAGTTTGTGGATAAATAGCACATCACATAGACTTTATTGGAAACCGTTTCTTGACTGTGTTCCAGCACCACTGTTACGTTTTCCCTTCCCTTTGTCCTTTTATCTAACCTCCTGTTTAATCTCTGATCACTGACTACTTCATGCACTTCATCCAGAGTAGAGAAAAAAAACACCTTGCTCAGATTTACTTCTTGTTTTTTAGGCATTAACCGGAGATATTTGTGTTTGAAAACAGTGAAATATAATATCTTCTCAAATTATACATGATAGTAAAATAAAATCAGATCAACCTTCTGATGTTCTCCCAACCAGATGACTGCTTCAATCTGAAAGACTTTGAGAAATATTCCTTTTTCTGTCTCTTCAGTTCCAGAAACCAAATGACTTCTCACCCCCTTTCCGCTTCGGGACAGTTCCCAACGGCAGCACGGAAAGGAACATTCGCAACAACTATCCTGAAATGCACAGCTACATGGTGAAGTTCAACCAGAGGGGGGTGGATGATGCCCTGTTCTCACTGAAGACTGGGTGAGGCTTTCTTACATGCTTACTCACCGCAGAAACCTGACTTTTTGCATGCTTGTCTGGAAAATTTACTTTTTAGGGTTTGAAAAATGAGCCTCTATTATCATTCCATGGTTAAAAGTATAGCAAGATCACACATAGCACGGTAGCACAGAAGAGTAACTCTGTGGTTCCTTTTCCCAGGTTTTTCTATTGACATCTGTATAAGAGTTTCTGGTTTTGCTGTGTTTATAAGAATTAAAAAAAAAAAAAAGAAAAAGAGGATCTACTGTATCCCTGTGTACATAATCCATGTGTGTAGTGGTCCAAAAGACCTTGCTTCATCAAGGTGTTTCATGCTGATGGGTTTTTATGCATACAGAAGAAAAGCTCACAGGTCTCTGTGGACAAAGTTTTTTTCAGAGCATTTATAGTGTCATCTGGAAATTCCTTTGTTTTCCCTCCTTCTGTGTGTAAAAGATTATGTTAATCAGGATGCTGTCAGACTAATCCCACCCCAGTGTATCACCAGCTAATATAATGTAATGGAAGGTAGGTTTGAAGCAAATCGTTTGGAAGTAGCCTACTCTCTGGAATATTTTAGTATCAAGGGCTAAACAAAACATTATTTGAATAATATGGAAGTATAAAAAAATGTAAGCATTTCCTTGGGTAATTTTGGAGACATGGGAAAAATTGTTAGCAAAAAGCATGCTTGAATACCTCATCCTGTTTTAATAACAGTGAATCTGCAAAGGACCTAACTCAAAATGACATTTTGCAAGCCTTTGTCCTTTGTAATTAAAGACCTCCTCTCAGAACTGACCATTTTGGTTGTCAGAGCCTAGCCCCAGCGAACAAAAAACATTTTTTGCTTATACTCATGTTGCACTCTTATGAGAAAGTTCATTCCAAAGCACAAATTAAGATGTTTAGCCAATTTAATTACTAGATTGACTGAATATTCCTAAACCTCTTTGCCAGATTCAGAGGCCCACAGCCCATTGCAAATGGTTGTACCATTGTTGGATATCATCCTGGGAAGGTACATTTGCCAGGATAGTCATTCAGGAAATAAATATCCACTGTCCTGGAAATATATGGATGCAGTAGAGCTCATCACTTGTGATAGATGTCATCCTTGCTCCTTATTCACCCTTGGACAGACTTCCTCACAGATAAGCACTTGAACTGAGATAATCACCATACTGTAAATATATGTGCAGGAGGTGTATTGTAAACATAGTATGTGAGAGAGAATGTGCAACTGGAAGGTCTTAGGTAATTTATCAGAAAATGTCTCGTGTCAGATCTAGTGGGAGGATTTACCCACCAGTTGTCTTTGGGTTTGTGGAAGATGCAGCCTCCTGAGACTGCCCCCCATGTCTAAATCAATTTGTTGCACTGTGAAAAGGCTCTCATATGGCTGTTGTACACTCTACATCCATAATGGGGATTTCTCTGTGTTGAAACAGAATATTTGTTGTGATTTTCAGCTGAACATTCTTTAACAAAGACCAGTTCAGCATGGTAAACCATAAAGTGGCTGTCATGGCCAGTTGACACTGGCAAAGATCTGATAGTACTTTTCACAGTACCGAGGGGTTAAACATAATATCCTGACTGGATATTCTTGAAAAAAAAGTACGTACGTTTTTCTCAACAAGTCATGCCAGCATTTGAATTGGCGAAAATATTTTCCTTACTTCAATTCTATTTTGCTATCTAATACTGATATATTTTATAAGTCATTTTAGATTCTTTTGAGATGAAAGGCAGTAGAGAAATATAAGCTATTCTTAAGGATATAGATCCCCTTGACTTCCTCTTCATTCATCTTTATCTTGCAGTATGTTTGTATTCCAAATTTTATTTAAGATCAGAAATTACGATTACCAAATAGAAAGAAATAGACTATCGTCATTTATAATCCAGATTCACCTGTAAGACAGTTTTAGGCTTAGATTTTATTTAACTATGGTGAAGGTGAAGATGACACCTGAAAGATGGGATACCATCCAGAGGGACCTGGACAGGCTCAAAGAGTGGGCGTGTGGGAATTTCATGAGATTTAACGAGACCAAGTGCAAGGTGCAGCACTGGGATCAAGGCAATTTTGGGTATCAGCACAGGCTGGGGGATGAAGGGATCAAGGGCAGTCCTGCTGACAAGGATTTGGGAGTGCAGGTGGACAAGAGGCTAGACACAACCCAGCAATGTGCACTCAGCCCAGAAGGTCAGTTGTATCCTGGGCTGCATCCAAAGCAGCGTGGGCAGCAGGATGAAAGAGGGGATTCTGCCCCTTTGCTTTGCTCTAGTGAGACTTCACCTGCAGTGCTGCATTCAGCTCTGGGGTCCTGTGCACAAAAAGGCCTATTGCAGCAAGTCCAGAGGAGGCCACCAAAATGATTAAAGGGACAGAGCACCTCTCCTTACAAGGAAAGGCTGAGAGAACTGGGATTGTTCAGAACAGAAGACTTTAGGGTGACCTAATTGTGATCTTCCTGAAGGGAATATACAAGAGAGCTGGAGAGAAACTTTTTATAAATGCATGTAGTGACAGGACAAGGGAGAATGGTTTCAATCTAAAAGATTAGATAGATTAGATATTAGGAAAAAAATATTTTGCATGATGGTGGTGAGGCACTTTACTGTGAGGTGATGAAGTTGTGGATGCCCCATCCCTAGGAGAGTGTTTGAGGCCAGGCTGAACTGGGCTCTGAGCATGACTTCCTGCCCATGTCATGGGGATTGGGACTAGATGGTCTTTAAGATCCTTTTCAACCCAAACCTTTCTATGATTCTACATAACATATTGCAGTCCATCTGAAAGAGGTTAATTTCTTCCTTAGCTACCTTAAAAACACCTTTGATTTCATACAGATTTTATATTTGCTGTTCTATACCCTCTTGTTTCTCGCATCTGTGCAGGAAGTTGGATGCTTTCATTTATGATGCAGCAGTGCTAAACTACATGGCTGGCAGAGATGAAGGCTGCAAGCTGGTGACGATTGGGAGTGGGAAAGTGTTTGCCTCCACTGGCTATGGCATTGCCATCCAAAAGGACTCGGGCTGGAAGCGCCAGGTTGATCTTGCGATTCTACAGCTTTTTGGAGATGGTAAGTGACAAGAAAAAGAAGTGCTGGAATTTTCCTAAGAAATACCGAGTTTTATGTGTGAGAAATGGAAGTTTCTAGCTCTGATGATTCAGATGTGAGCTGAGAACATGGAATTATTAATGGGTTTTTTTAGATGTAACACACCAAAAATGCGAGGATGTCACTTCTTTCATGTTGTTGATGCAGGGTAGCAGTATCATCAAAAGCAGTGCCAAAAGCACTAAAGTTTTCATAGAACAAGCTCAGATGTGTGTTTGAAAAATATCTTATGTGAAGAATGTCTTGTAAAAACAAGATTTCTGGTGTGAATTTTTCACTAGCTTTGAGGTTTTGCCATGACCAAACCCACTAATTATACCAGACTGTCTGTGGTTATTCCATATTTTATAGCTCTAGACAGGATCAATCCATGTAGAGTTTACAGAATTAAAGGATAAATATTTCTGGATGAAAGAGCTAGATAAGATTTTCCAAAACCTAAAAAAACCACCAAAACAACAACAACAAAAAAACAACCCAAGGAAGAACTTGAGACTCAGAAGCATATTTTGGAATGAGTTTTTAATTAGAACATTATAGTTACATAGTTCACCTCTTAATTTCCAGAGAAATCACCAGTATTAACAAAACTTATTCATGGGAAAATAAATTCCTCTTTCCTGTCTTTCTATTTCACATTACATTTTCCCGTGTCCTTTTTTTATGAATAAATAAAATTCACAGGTTATTTTATTTATAAGTATTCTTTTCCCCCCACCCTGAAATCTGAAAATAACATACTTCAGAAAACTGACCACCTGACAGGTAGGTTGTTCTGTTTCTTAAAAAGCCTAGTATGTATTATTTCAGAGAAGGATGTAAGTTCTCCAAAAAGCTTCCAAGACTCTGTTATGGCACACTTAAATATATGGATTTTTTTCCCTCTGCCACTGTACTGGAGATTGAAAATCTGAAAAACTAACTTTCCTAACTACATGAAACAATTTGCCATCCTGCAAAATCAGTTTGTTCTGAATGTCTCAATATGTGTGTGTGTGTGAGTGTTTACCTCTCTCTCACCCCTCATGAAAGTACCATAATGGTAGTAAGTGGTGTATGAAATTAGAGTACAGAACATTTACTCCTAGCTGATACAAATTAGTAAAATTTTTGGTTGGTCAAAGCCCTTGGAAGTGTTGAATTTGGACAAAATTGAAGGGAAGAAAAACAAGTAAAAATACTCAAATTTTTTTGGAACATTGCACCTGGTTTTAATGAGCTGTGGATATGATGGGGAAAAAAATTGATTGAAAACAATCAATATTTTGATTCCGAGTTGGAAACATACAATGCTTTCATCTAGAAGTGATTAATTTTTGTCTACCACTATCAGTCCCTTCATTGACTTAATGAAAGTGGAAGTTTGTGAGGCCAGGTCTTCAGTCATCTGGTGGATGACTGTTTCAGGATCTCAGTATAGACATCCAGCAAATGTCGTAGCTGTGGCCTGTGGTACAGCTTGTGATGGCTAATATGAGGCTGTGGAAAAATCCTGTTGACTTTCCTGTGACAAATGGCACTTGCCCCCATCAGAAGGGCAGTCAGAATATTTTATGGATGTTGTAGATGTGGAAAAAGAACGTAGAGACTGGAAATTACATTAGATCAGCTTCTTGCTTTCAGTCTGCCCCAGTCTGAGCTCTTTCAGCCATTGCAGGATTATCTAACCTGTTTCTTTCCTCCTGTCTGTCATTCTAGGGGAGATGGAGGAGCTGGAAGCTCTCTGGCTCACTGGCATTTGTCACAATGAGAAGAATGAGGTTATGAGCAGCCAGCTGGATATAGATAATATGGCAGGTGTCTTCTACATGTTGGGAGCAGCCATGGCCCTCAGTCTCATCACCTTCATCTGTGAGCATCTCTTCTACTGGCAATTCCGCCACTGCTTCATGGGCGTCTGCTCTGGCAAGCCTGGTGTGGTCTTCTCCATCAGCAGGGTGAGTGCCATTAACTGCCAGGGATGAACAGAGGCTTTATTCAGACAGTCCTAGGTACTGGAGATGGGAATATCCACCAAAACTCTCTAACACGCAGTGGCAGTCTGCACAGTCATCTTTGCACTGTTAATGTTGCAAAAATAATAAGTTTTTTTCTGTGACATCTCTGGTCTCTGCAGGATTATGGTTAAGGAAATGGAAAATTCACATGGAAGTGAAAACATAGGAAAAGGCAAGTTAACTGCTACTGTTTGCTCCTCCAAAGTGAGTTGTGAGGAGGCCAAATTTGGGGACCCCTCCAAATGTAATCAAGTAATGATGGATAATATGATTAGAAATTTGGGAGTTTTACACTGTCCTCTAAATTACAGCTTTTAAGCTGATCTTTTGTTAACTACAAGTATGCCTTCATTGGCAGTCAGAAGTCCTTAACTGAAAGCCATGCCCTGAACTATGCAGAAATCCTTTCACAGAGGATGACCATATAAACTTAGCAATTGCTTTATGCAAATCTCCCTTAGGGTACAACATTTACATTTAAATCAGGTTCTAGCCATTTCTGAGTCATCTTCTACTATTAGTGTTGCTAGCAGTATCCCATTTGGAGCTTTATTTTCCTTCTTTCAAGCCACTGGTCCTTTCTTCTGATCCATTCTGAAGTGAGGTCAAATCTTGGCATTTTTTAGCTCAGCATCTGATGCAGCAGAATTTACTTTGATTGTACAAGGAGTATATAATTGCTGCATAACGTATTGAAGAGAAATGACAAAGCCTTTTGAATGCAAGGGCATAGCTTCTCTTCTATACTGTTAGTTTCTAATGTGGTTAGTCTGAAGGTGAGATGTTCCTTTGTGTTTGGTGACCCTTATCTAAGAACAGATTCTTTCATTCTGTGGTTATCTGTTAGACCTGGGCCAAGTTCGTGAAAGGTCTGAAAAGTGTTAATCATCTGCTAGCTGCTGAGAAACCATGATAACATGATTTGATGGTGTCCATTTCACAATTGACAATAATCATCAGGCACCATTTGGCAGGTCAGGGAATAAAGGAGCCCCTTCATTCGGTTCCTAGGGATAGCCCTTGCAAACAGTCATGGATGAAATGAGCTTGTGGAGAATGTGGAGGAATTGGGCCCTTCTGTTGTCTGATTTGAGGCTGAATAGAGGACTTCTGCTTTCAGGGAGTCAGTTTGGAGCCTGTTATCACTGTTAAATTTAACAGACTGCAATTAAAAATTCTATTGTACCTCAGTCAAATACCTAAATACCTATTCAAGAGTTCTGCTCTTTCTCTGTTTCCTTTTCTAATCTGTACTGGTGATAAACGTAGCTAAGTTTATGACGAATGAAGCTGTTCCCTTTTAAAGTTAACTCCTGCATCATTGATTCACTGATGCCCAGATGATTTTCAAGGGCCAAAACAGACTTTCATCCTCTCATCCACACAGAATCATTTGCCTTGATTCTTTTATTCCCAAGGATATGATTGTCCCCATTTGCAATTCCATGTTATACCTACTAGATTTGACTAAATTTTACAGAATTCAAGCAGGCATTCCTGGATCCTGAAGATACAGCTTGAAACCAAGCAGAGGAAGAGGAATGGAGAGAAAAGAAAAATGTGAGGGTCAAGAAAGAGGGTCAGAACAGCAAGGGTTGGTAGAGCAGATCTGATTTCATTTGATTTGATTATGCTTCATGATGGAAGGTTGATAGGCCCTTCTATCCTACAGGAACAGACTCTTGATGCTTCCCAGTTCAGGTCCCCCTCTGTGTATTCTTTGCAGGACCACTCAACTCCTTGCTTTCTTTCATTTCAGGGTATCTACAGCTGCATCCATGGCGTGGCCATTGAAGAACGCCAGTCAGCAATGAACTCCCCCACAGCAACTATGAACAACACCCATTCCAACATCCTCCGCCTGCTTCGGACAGCCAAGAACATGGCCAACCTGTCAGGGGTCAACGGCTCACCACAGAGTGCCCTGGACTTTATCCGCCGCGAGTCATCCGTCTATGACATCTCTGAGCACCGCCGCAGCTTCACCCACTCAGACTGCAAATCCTACAACAACCCCCCCTGTGAGGAGAACCTCTTTAGTGACTATATTAGTGAGGTGGAAAGGACCTTTGGCAATCTCCAGCTGAAGGACAGCAATGTGTATCAGGACCACTACCACCACCACCACCGCCCCCATAGCATCGGCAGCACCAGCTCCATTGACGGGCTCTATGACTGTGACAACCCGCCTTTCAACGCGCAGTCGCGCTCCATCGGGAAGAAGCCCTTGGACCTGGGGTTACCCCCTGCCAAGCACAGCCAGCTGGGTGACCTTTATGGCAAGTTCTCCTTCAAGAGTGACCGTTATGGGGGCAGTGGGACCCACGACGACCTGATCCGCTCGGATGTCTCTGACATTTCCACTCACACAGTTACCTATGGCAACATTGAGGGTAATGCAGCGAAGAGGCGGAAGCAGCAGTACAAGGACAGCCTGAAGAAGCGCCCAGCCTCCGCCAAGTCCCGGAGGGAATTTGATGAGATAGAGCTGGCCTACCGCCGGCGCCCACCCCGCTCACCTGACCACAAGCGCTACTTCAGGGACAAGGAAGGGCTACGGGACTTCTACCTTGACCAGTTTCGGCCCAAGGAGAACTCACCGCACTGGGAACACGTGGACCTGACGGATATCTACAAAGAACGGGGAGATGAGTTTAAGCGCGACACGGGAGGAGGAGGAGGAGGTGGATCCTGCACTAACAGGGCCCATCACAAGCATGGCTCAGGCGAGTTTGGTGGAGGCAATGAGCACAAGCATGGTGTTGTGAGTGGGGTCCCAGCGCCATGGGAGAAGAACCTGACCAATCTAGACTGGGAAGACCGGACCGGGGCTAATTTCTGCCGCAGTTGCCCTTCTAAGCTGCACAACTACACGCCATCAACGGTGGGGCAGAACTCCACCCGCCAGGCCTGCATCCGCTGTGAGGCTTGCAAGAAAGCGGGCAACCTGTATGACATCAGTGAGGACAACTCGCTCCAAGAGCTGGACCAGCCACCTGCCCCTGTGCCCGTGGCCACCAGTGCCACCTCCTCCTCCAAATATCCTCAGAGCCCTTCCAATTCTGCCTCTAAGGTGCAGAAGAAGAACCGCAACAAACTCCGCCGGCAGCACTCCTATGACACCTTTGTGGACCTGCAGAAGGATGACTCAGCCCTGGCCCCCCGCAGCGTCAGCCTCAAGGACAAGGGCCGCTTTTTGGAGGGGAGCCCCTACGCCCACATGTTTGAGATGCCAGCCAGTGAGACCACCTTTGCCAACAACAAGTCCTCAGTGCCCGCCACCAGCTACCACCACCACAACAACCCTGGCAGCAGTGGGGGCTACATGCTCAGCAAGTCACTCTACCCCGACCGGGTCACCCAAAACCCTTTCATCCCCACTTTTGGGGATGACCAATGCTTGCTCCACGGCAGCAAATCTTATTTCTTCAGGCAGCCTGTGGTGGCAGGAGGGCCCAAAGCCAGGCCAGACTTCCGAGCCATTGTCACCACCAACAAGCCGGTGGTCTCAGCCCTTCATGGGGCTGTGCCAGCCCGTTTCCAGAAGGACATCTGTATAGGGAACCAGTCCAACCCCTGTGTGCCTAACAACAAAAACCCCAGGGCTTTCAATGGCTCCAGCAACGGGCATGTTTATGAGAAACTCTCCAGTATTGAGTCTGATGTTTGAGTGAGAGGGGAAGAGCACGGGGAGGGACTGGGGATGTGTGTGGAGCATGGGAGGGGGGGGTGGGATCAATCCCATCAGCTACTCTCCTGAGTTGTCCTTAGTTTGTGGGATACTGGAGTTGTGAGTAGTGCAGCACTGGTGACAAGTGCCACCTCTTTGGTTTCCCCTCTTCTTCCTCCTTTCCCAAGCCTCCCGTTTTATCTCTTTTTCCATGTTCTCGCTCCTCCCATTCTCCTCCATTCCTGGCCATTGCACTTTACAGTGATGTTGGAGTTGGATATCCTTGCTCATGGTTTCAGGAAGCAGAGAAAAAGGCAGGGAAGGGGTGGGCTGAGGAGGAGCAGCAGTGACTTTAGTGTTCACTTCTGCTGGCTCCCAGCAGGGAAAGGCAAGTATGCACACGTCTATGTGTGTGGCAGGAGGAGGCAGCAGCAGCAGTGTAATGGACATGCAGGAAAACATGCTTGCTCAGGCAACTCTTCCTAAAACTGCCTAGAAACGAGTAGTGTTTGACATGGGGAAAGTGAAGGGAGAATAACAAGACTAACTTGATGATGCACTTACATGTTAGCTATATTGAGGTTCTTGTTACATTATTTTGTGAAGATTATGGGGGTTTAGGGCTGAAATATATATATATATATATATTTGCGTATATGCTGAGAAATTTTACCCTAAAATTTTGGATTGTCTGCTGGGGGGTGTGGAGGGAGGGAGAGAAGATTTGTCTGCAGGTCAGGCTAGTGGTTTCACTATGGCTGTTACAGCCATTGAATCTATGGCAGACCAGTGGGAGAGAGAGAAAAGAAGTGGAGTCTGAGTTTGAGGAAGCTGATCAACAGCATTCCTGACTCCAGGGTTGGTTTCCGAAACTCAGACAAAAAATGCTGGTTTGCACTGAAATAAGAAGGATTTGAGGAAAGAGGAACAGGGTTGGTTTGTTAGCTGTGAGCTGCTCACTAGTTCTGACGTTCTTCAAGGGTGGGAGCAGTATATAGTATGGGTTTGCCTATATGTGAGTATATTCGATAACTTTATACTTGAAATGTCTGTGAAGAAAGCAAAATAAACCCACTATCCTATGAGGTGTCTGGAGAACAAACACAGTGGAACAGAGCTTAAGAGTAGGGAAAGGTGGGGAGTTTTTCACTTTCACTTCAGGGGACACCAAACCCATTTTGGCATGTCCTTTCAGCAAGGATGGGAGAGAAAGAAGGAGCTTAATCCTTCTGCTCTCTCAACTCTTGGCCAGCAGGTTGGAACAAAAAGAATAGGGTGTCCTCTGCCAATGCTGGAAAGGAAAAAAGAAATGCCATAGAAGTGTGCTTGTAGTGGCGGTGGTGCTGGTGGACTGTTTCAATGCCTCCTTGCACATGTGGAAATGGGAGGAGGGTGTATGCACCCATGGGAAATACATATGTATATTTACTATTGAATGTACAGAGGAAGTACACAGCTTGTCTTCCTGGGAAGGGATGTGCTTGAATAAATGCCAGAGAGCACAGAAACCTGTGCTGATGACTGAAGGTGTGCAAAGCTGAGATGTGCGTGTACATGTTGCGTGTGCCTCTGTGTGAAAGAGAGATACTAGCACAGGTGTAAAGCTGGAATAGCCTAGGGTTTCCCATTCCTGCAGTTGTAGTGACAGCTTTCCTGGTGCACTTAGTATCAATAAGAGTGTTTTTTCTTTCCGTTGTATCATTTTAGATGCAAGTTAAACTAAAGGAAAAGGAGCAATGGTAGGAGTGAGAAGCTGAACACACCTCTCATATGTCATCTATCTCCTGAGGTGGGGGTGTGGACTGACCTCTCCCATCCTGAGAGATATGGCAAAGTCTCTATGGCTTATCCTGGGTCTATCCCAGTGTCTCAATCACCATGGTTCACCAGGTGAAGGGTTGAGAGAGTCCTGTGCTGAGAGCATAAGGACACTACTGAGGATTGACTCCAAAGGGAGATGGCAGCCCCTCTTTACAAGCCACATTTCTTGGAGCTGAAAGCCACCTCTCTCACATTCCTCACCACACCATGGTTGATTTTATCTTATTGTTCTCTTTTTAAGCCAACAGAAGGCCTTTTATTTATTTACCTATTTATTTTATTTATTTTTTAAGCTGAGGCAGGGGGGAGGGTGGGATTTACCTGTAAAGTCAAAGTGTGTGAGGAGAGGGTGGGCAGGGTTGGTGAGGGGAATATTTTCTTATATTTCACTGAAGAAATTAAGGAGGAAAGAGGGGAAGAGTCTTTGTGATGCCACCCCTAGTCTTTGGGGTAAGGGAGCTTCTTACTCTTCCCCTCTTCTCTCATTACAAGGACAAAAAGGAAAAGAAAAGAGAAAAAAAAAAAGAAACCAAACAAATTAACAGAGCGATCTGCAATCCAGAACACATGGCAGCTTGTCAGACACCTCTGATAGCGGCCACCAAGAAGGCGTTCCTTTCATTTGTAAATATTTCTTTTTTATTGCGTTTTTGTATAAATTGGTGTTTCTCTTCTCGTGAATATTCAGGTCGTGGGGTGGGAGGGAGGGGAAGTTTGTTTCCGTTCTGTTTGTTTTCTATGACTTTTCAGGCTGCATTTTTGGAAGCGGTTTACGCAGGTCGAGGCCGTATGAATGAGGAAAAAAAAAAAGAGAGAGAGAGAGAGAGAGAGAGAAACCCATGTGGGTTGTGTTCCCCCGAGGCCCCCTNCTGAGGTGGGGGTGTGGACTGACCTCTCCCATCCTGAGAGATATGGCAAAGTCTCTATGGCTTATCCTGGGTCTATCCCAGTGTCTCAATCACCATGGTTCACCAGGTGAAGGGTTGAGAGAGTCCTGTTCTGAGAGCATAAGGACACTACTGAGGATTGACTCCAAAGGGAGATGGCAGCCCCTCTTTACAAGCCACATTCCTTGGAGCTGAAAGCCACCTCTCTCACATTCCTCACCACACCATGGTTGATTTTATCTTATTGTTCTCTTTTTAAGCCAACAGAAGGCCTTTTATTTATTTACCTATTTATTTTATTTATTTTTTAAGCTGAGGCAGGGGGGAGGGTGGGATTTACCTGTAAAGTCAAAGTGTGTGAGGAGAGGGTGGGCAGGGTTGGTGAGGGGAATATTTTCTTATATTTCACTGAAGAAATTAAGGAGGAAAGAGGGGAAGAGTCTTTGTGATGCCACCCCTAGTCTTTGGGGTAAGGGAACTTCTTACTCTTTCCCTCTTCTCTCATTACAAGGACAAAAAGGAAAAGAAAAGAGAAAAAAAAAAA
>VZTT01030416.1:0-21405 GCA_013400855.1 Buphagus erythrorhynchus | reverse complement strand
TTATTGTTGTGAGCATCCAGACACACCCCCGCCCACCTCCAGCCACTTCACTGGTGAAAATCAGAGCCACAGAGACATGAGTGCCAAATGACTTTTTATTTCTCAAGTAAATGATATAAAAAGTTTTGTTATTTTTCTTTCTTTTTTTTACATATGCAAATGTAAAAGGGAACTGACAGTGAATTGGTGGTGGCGAGAGGAAATGGGATGTTTTGTAACCCTAGCTGCAGTAAAAAAAAGGAAAAAAAGAAATAAAAATACATTAAAAATATTTAAAAAACACAAAAAGAAAAAAAAAACTTGAACTATTTTGGAAATATTGTGAATAATTTTTTGATATAAAAACTAATTTTTATGTAGCATGAAAACCACCAAAATAAAATGATCAAGAATAAAAGCTGTGCAAAGGCTGTTTTTGTTTAGTTACTGAGGGAAAAGAAGGAAGAGAGAAGCAGTGGTGTATGAGAGAGGGATACTGCAGTCATGGCTTTTACTGTGAGATTCACAATACATAATTTTCTTCAGTCCTGGTATTCAATCTTGGTAACTGGAATCTTGTGATTATGTAAAAAAAAAGGAAAAAAAACACAACTCATTTTATATGAAAAGGTATTTTTTATCTCTGATTGCTGCGAAGAAAACCTTGAAAATAAGAACAGAATGAATCCCAAGGACTCAAAAATCCAAAAGGCAAATTGAAAATGGCCATGAATTGCTTTTGAGTGTTGCATTCATCATGATTTTTTCTTCTTGATTTATGATTGTTGAGTAGTTGAGGTATCAATAGTGGGAGGCAGGTACAAAGGAGGTAAGACATTAACGCAGGACTGAAAGAGTTCTGCTTTTTTTTGTAATGTGAATTGTAGGTGTTAAACCAGGGGCTCTTCACATTTCCTTCTGAGTAAGAGAATAAGGTAGTGTCCTTCTCCAGGATATATTGGTGCCCTTCTTCACTCCTTAAAAAAATTTACTCCTCCCCCGGGTTTATTAAAGGAAGCAGACTGCCTTTCCAAATTCCAGATAGAACAGTTATGTCGTCTCAGCATTCTAGACCCTCTTAGAAATGGTGGCTGTGATTCTCTGCTCCCCTGAAGGTGGTGAGGTATCTGTGCTCTTTATCTCCACTGGGGGCTCTGATTCCAGATGCTGGAGCACTACACTGCCTTTGAGGAGGTGCTAGCACTCACCCCACCCTACTGTGGATCAAAGTGGTTCCTCAGCACAGGCTGTGACCCCTTCTTGCCTGGAAGACAGGACATGCTGGTTTCTGGAATAGTCAAGGAAAGTTGGTATGTTGCTCTGTTCATTCTGCCTTGAAGGTATTCCACGTGCCTGAGTGAATCAGATCTCCTGCAAATGAATTTCAGCTTCGCTCCCTCGTGCTCCCATCTCCCACACAATCATTAGAGCACTGCCCCACCAGCTAGCTGGGGACCTTCTCTGTTGCTCCTGTCCTTTTTGTTCTGGGTGTCTTCTACACTGTAGGCTGGAAAAGAAGAGGCAAATAGTGTACCACATAGCTTAAAATAAGCTATTAATAAATTGTGTTCAGTACTGACTGAGAAGTCTGAAAAATGGTCAAGTCTCAATATCAGCCTAGGCCACACCTCTAGCAGTGTGCAGAAAAAAAATCCTGGATAAAAATCTTGTCTTGTGCTCAAGTCAGTATAGACTTGGGTGAAGTAGACAAGGAGGATCTGGAGGCAATGATGGAGTAGACCAGCTAGACTGGCGAGTTCTTGAATTCTGAGCCAGATATGAAAAGGAACATTACCTCTTGGTGGAAAAAAGAGGGGGAGAGTCCTGTTAGCTTAAAAAAGACCAAATTCTGAAGCATCTTTTTGGCCTCTGTGGGTCTTAGTTAGCCTTTCTCTTCCTGTTGCCAATTCCTATGCCATGCACTATCTGTGATTGCTTTTTGACTCCTACAGGGAAGACGATACTTTGCTTTATAAAGGTTTTCTCATTATTAGTTACAAATCTAGCCTGTTCCTCCAGTGAATATCTGGCTATTTGCCATTCTTCCCACTTGTTCTGTCTGTTAGTCCCTACCTTTTTGGCCTTGTGACCTCCTGCCCTTGCATGTTAAGAGAAAGGGCCCTTGCTCCTTTATGGGAGACTGCTTTGTGTCCTTCAGTGATTTATGAGGGCAGAGAAGTCATTATACACAGCTTAGGAGTATTGTTTATCTTACTTTGCTCCAGTACCTTGAAGATTCCAGTTGCTTCCTTACGAAGAATATGATATTTTCCACCTGTGACCATTTGGCACTAGCTCTGTATTTGTTACTAGTGGACCCATGAAGTGGAACAGAGTTAAAGCAGAAGCTTGGCGAATGCTCTGAAGATTCGGATTTCCAAGCATAATGTCTCAGACTCTGGAACCAGGGCTATGGCAATGTGCTTTGCTGGAAATTCAGCCAAGGGCCATTCTACTGCAGTCTCTGTGCTTGCTCACCTTCCCTTCCCTGGAGTGAAGCAGCAGGCTCATCTTCCCTTAGACCCACATTAAGGCCTAATGACAAAGTAGAACAGCTTTCATTCTGCTCACCTTGTCTCTGCACAAACTGCTCAGATATCAGGTCTTTCAGGTAGACATTGAACCATGCCAGAGGGAGGACAGAACTCCTTCCAGTCCATACATACAGCAAAGGCAGGGGTCTGGAGGTCTGCAGCACACAAGCCTTGGATACTCTGAAACATCTCTGTCTTTGTTAACAACCACTGCTGGGTTTGTTTTCCCTCATAGATGATTTGTGTGACCACCAGGAAGCCAAGATTGTCAGTGAAAAACAGCTATTCCATGTGTCTTTTTGACATTTGAACAAGGGACTACAGAAAAGGTATCTGCAAAGGGGTATTTCCCATACCTGGGGGAGATTACCTGATATTCTTTACTTATTGAAGCAAACAATTTCAGGGCTTCTTTTGGGCCTTTCACATATAAGGACTTTTCAATGTAATGAAGGCACTTCCACAAGCTCTGGTCTTTTCATGCACACAGATACTCCTTTTTCAGCTCTGGAGGCTGAACCTTGCTGTGGTAAGATAGAGGTAAAAGCGTCCTGTTTGGAATGAAAAAGAGCTAGTTGTAATGAACCAGCCACTTCTTCTAGCTTTACAGCTTCACATTGCTTAGGAACAAACTGTTCAGATGTTCTTCCTCCTCAAGCCACTTCAGAGCTCTCTCTGTGCTGCAGTGGCAGCTGAGTTTGCTGTCCCTGCTGACCTTCCCCATTTTACATGCAGGGAATAAGGGCTTCATGGCCGCTTTCTTATCTGAGGCATTAGATTAAAACTGGAGAAGTGTGACGCTTTGGACCTGTCTCTGTGGCTCTTTGATTAGTTATCCTTGCTGAGGAGGCAAGACACTGAGCCCTGCCAGCTGCAGGATGGAGCTTTGAGTAAGTGCTTGTCCTTGGGCAGTGGACATGCACTGGAAAGCTGAGTGACTTACACCATGTGCTCTCCTTCAAGGCGGGTGTGTAGACTTGAATCGAAGCAGAAAAGAAGGAATTGGTGTCTTCCTTCTCTATTTCCCCAGCTCCCAAGGGAAAATTTCCTGGAAAGGAGAAAGGGAAGGTTCTTCCCTCACTTGGAAACTCTGACTCTTGCTTCTCCAGATAGAGTATTGATTTACAGTGGTAGAATAATGCAGATCTTTGGTACTCAAACACAGCCTCTGGGCATGTTTCTACATGGGTTATTTTGAGGGAATAGAATAGTTCCTGCCACAGAGGGCAGGGTCAATTTCTCTGCCACCTTGGTCTCAAGGGATGAGCCTTGAGTCCAGAGTCTCAATCACTTAGCACTTGCTTGGCTCTGTTCAAGTCCCCCTGCTACACATCCTGGACCTAGAGCACCCCAGGCACCCCCAGATGTGAGCCATCAGCACTGCATGTTGGGAAGAAATAAACAGTTAATGCTTTTGCCATGTTCACATCATGTAGGGAAGGATTTTTAGAAGCACACAAGAAATTTATTTAATCAAAACCCATCTTGTTGAAAGCCAATAGTGCTTAGATGCTCAGATGCCTTTAGAAATTTCCACTACAAAAGACTAGAAACATTTATTCTTTTTAAAAATCTCTTTATGAAGGGGCTGGAATATTTAATACTGAGGTAAATTAATTGAGTTCTCTTGAGCCTAAAATATTGTGATATTAATCTCAACTACCATCCTCCATCCTAGAGGATGCCCTGGGTTGAGCTGAGGATATGATGATCCCTTGAGAAGATGCAAAAGCTCCCTCCTCAGTAGCACCTGTCACTGAGGGGGAAGTAGGTAGCATGTGGGCCAGGATTTCATCAGAAAGTTATGCTTGGGGATGCACATTGAATGCAAGCAGTACTGGTGGCTTCAGGGGTAATTTTGTGTTGATCAAAATGACTCCACCTCTCCTAACAACACTGCTGTTGTGGAGTTGGACCATAACAGTACTAGTCATTAATTTGGGAAGCAGCAAGTAAAGTGAAATGCTGTGCCAGCAGAGTGAAACCCTGACATAAAATTGATCAAAACCATTTAGGTCCTGTTTTCAGACAAGATTTTTCCATTTGATACTTCACTCTGCCACAATCCTTACTTCAAAGAGTTTAGAATTTTGATACTAAACTGAAATACGTTAATATTAGCATTTACATTAACAAGTAAATTGACAGATGCCATAGTTTACATATATTATGCAAATATCCTGAAATCCTGCATGCATTTGCATCTAATTTTCTTGAGGTTAAAGGAGACATACATTTTATAGGGGAAATAATTGAGGCATCCAGACGTGATAAACCAGGTGATTTGGTATGTCTTGTATGAATGGGGTAAAGACTAGCAGAGGAAAAGGACATCTGGCATTTTCATTTGGAAAGGTATTGTGTTCATAGTGCTGTTTAGGGAAAGCAGTGTAGTAACTTCCTGAGATGCAGTCACAAGTAGTGCAGGAAGTTTGTGCTGGGAGATGTGATGTTGACAGACCTCACTGTGAAGGGCCAGTCAGGGTCTCAGCCTGTTGTTTTTGTGGTTTTTTTGTTTCTTTTCAAGATTTGAAAGAGACACACTCTTCCCTTTGCAGCACGGTGCACATACCACCCAACTGAGATTCCCTCCATGCTCTAAAGGGATTAGGTTTTCCTATACAGGCTGGGGAACAGTGAGGAGGTGAATCTGTGATCCACTCAGGAGCAGGCCACAAGACCCCAGAGTTGCCACTTCAGTATCTGGAAGGATATTTTCTTCTTTATACATCTGTAAATCATGAAGGGATGACAGCATGCCCAGGGCAATCAACTTCTGCTTCAGGTGAGTTTGGTGAGAAATCTTGCTGTTCTGGCAGTGCTCTTGTTTTCCAGCTTCATTTCACTTCTTCAGTTAGGCAAAGCCTTGAGGATGCTGTAACTTATCCCAGCCTTGGACAAAAAGAACCTGAACCACAAATTGTGATTTCTCTGTGCATTTTCAATTAGCTCTACTTCCATAGGTAGCATGGGAAAGTGCATGTATGGACCTAATCCAGAGAGGTACTGGGCTGTAAATGCTCTCTGAGGATGTGTGCAGTGCACGGGGCTCAGCTTCTGCTGCCAGCTGACCTAATTTCTCTCAGCTGAAGCTCTGCTAGGATTCAAAATACAGCTCATTTCCCTTCTTTGGAAAGTTGCACATCAAGGTCTTACTGTGCTCCTCACAAGTAGTCTTGAGCATCCCTTTGCTGCTTTTGTCAGGCTGCTACAAACTTTCAGCATTTACAGGGAGAATGTCAAAATATTGTATAGAAAATAATTCCCTTTTTTTTGGTTCCACCAGTGTGCAGTAACACCTCAGACTGTCACATTGGAGAAGCTTCATCAAGAAGCTCTTTGTATCATGCAAAGTGCTCATTCAGCTTGGCAACTCTTGATGAATTTCATCCAAGATGTCCTGGTCTGTTTGAATAATGAGCGAACTTTCTGGCCAAATTCTTCTCGGGCGTTGCTTTCAAACCTTGAAGGATGGTTTGAAGTGCAAACAAACATGCAACTGGACAGAGGCTGACCCAGCTTCCTTTTGTTTTCAAAGCTTTCCTAGGGTTACAGGTCAGCTTAGTTCAATTTCCAGCTTAATTAATTGCTCCAAAATTTAAGGTCTGTCTTGCCAGAACCCCTTTAAATTATGTATACTCCTACTTACACAGTCACTGGCACTCTTCAAATATTCAAGGGTTCCTTACATTTAATTTTGGATGGTTTACTCTCTCCAGGGAGGAGGCAGTGTTTTAAAAAGAAATTGCTGACAGATAAAGTAGAGCTTACATGACTTGCAGCAAACAGCAATTTGAGTTCTCAAGAACATGCGTTTCTTGGACATGTAAATTTTACTCATTTGCATTTAAAGGACACGTGTGACATATAACACTGCTTTCTCATCCAGTAACATTATCATCTAGTGACATTAACTTAACGGTTAATGTCAAGTTTTTATTAACATTTACAAGCACATTGGGAGATTAATTTGTTTACTTGCATTATGCAAAACTGATTTAAGATCGTGGTCTGCATTTACACACATTTACATAGTGTTTCCTGATTAATACGTTATAATACACACAAATCATGTGGAAATTGCAGGCTCACATCTGCAACATAAACTTCATTTCCTGTAGTGTAAAATTTGACTTATCTGGCAGAACTTTTCCAGCAGGTTGCAGCTGAAGTCAGGAAATTGCAAGAAGGGAAGGAAGAATGGGGATCAGAGGTGGATTTTCTGTGAAGTCTTTCCTTAGCACCTGTTACTTGCCAATACCCTGCAGTCATGAAACAGAAGGAGAGAGTGCCAAGGTTAGCTGGCAGCAGGATGAGTTTCATGTAATGGAACTTCTGGACCTGGAGTTAGGCTCCTGTGAACACACAATTTAGTTGGGCACTCAGTGACTTGAGCCTGGGAGTGAAATGGGTGAGCAGCAAAAGGAGCCAGCGGGAGGGAAAGGGGCAGCATGGCTGCTGCCAGTCATGGATCTGTGTGGAGGGGCTCAGCTGGGTGCAGCAGAGACCCTCGAGGTGCTCCCTCTGCTCCCTATAATACCTTTGGCTGGAGATGTCCAGGGCTGGCTGGCTGGGGAAGACCAGGGGAGGGTGTGGGGAGAAGGGCAGCGATGAACACCGAGCACCTGGCGTGGGGCTGAGACAGGATCCAGAAAGGCAGCACCCTTGCACTGATCATGGGGCAAGGGGACACTGGGGACCACTTCCCCTGTGTAGTGTCTTCCTAAGGGAAAGCATGGTCGAACTCAGGCTTGCCTCACCTCTCCGAGGCCCTAATCCTACTGTCTTTTCTCCACCCGTCACAACCTCATCCTCCTCTTTCCTACACCCTCACCCTCCTCCGGTTCTTCTTCCTGTAAATAACTATTTCTGATTTTGGACAAACAGGGATCAATATATTCTGGAGGGATGGGTGGGGAAGACACTTGTTTTGGTTTTTTTTCCCCCTTTCTCTCTTGAATTTTGGGTGTTTGAACTTGAAAAAAGAGTATCTATAAATATAAAAACATATGTATTTAAGCAAATGGATTTCTTAGAGAACTATGAAAGGAGTTAATTTTTTTCCCCTTTGATTTCTCTTGTTTCTCATTGGGGTTTGTTTTTTGGGGAAGAGGGTTTTTTGTGAACTGTTGAGATTTCCAGTTCAGCATTGTTTAAGGGATGTGGAGAAAAAAAAAAAAGAAGAAAAATCAACAAAAACATGAAAACCTTTGTGATGTACAAAATCTGTAAATAGTTAAAGATACTTTCTCTTTTCTAATAACAAATTATTTCTGTCACTTTATATTCAAAAATAAAGAAATGTACCACAGAATATCAGGGTTAAAAAAAATGGAACCCATAATCAGAATATTTTCTTTGTCCTCTTCATTCATTTTGTTCTTAGCTTGGAGAATGGCTGGGAATTTTGCTGCATGAGTGATGTCTTAAAAGCCTGAAATGGGGGTGGGTTGAAATTAGGATGACAGTATTACTTGAGAGGGGCTCTTGCCCTGGTGTTCACTATTAGCTGTAGGTTGAGGCTACACTCTTGGAGTTAGATGATGAGAGTGAGTGGATGGAGGAGCCTGATCATATTCATGAAACACAAACAATACTGGGACCAAGACAGGAATGGGAGATTGTCTCAATGGGTTGAATCTCCCTTTATACTGCCTGAAAATATTTCTGGGGTTTGCATGATGAAAGCCACCACAAAGTTGCTGATACCACTGCTAACCAACCTGTAAGACTTTGGAGATAACCTTGAACCCCTCCTGTCAGCCAGCAAGTAACAAGGCTTTGGCACTTTGTTTATGTAAAACAGCCCAGATTGAGACTGTAGAGGAGTGGCAAAGACAGGGGTGGCAAAGATGGTAGGGAAGTCTTCAATGATGTCACCTTATCTCGGCACCAGCCATTAGTAACAGCCCCCAAGACTGCAGGAAAGTTGAGGGAAGGAGCTGATCTTTGCAGAGGTTACCCTGGTCCAAACAATGGAAAAGGCTCAAGAGGTTATTTATAAAGAAATGCTAAGAACTGACATGTTTTGGAAATACAGAGCTGTGAATCACCTTTAATGGTGAGAGGGCAGTCAGTTATTTTTAGGGAAGCTAAAAATAAAGAAAATGGACTAGCTGAGCTAGTCAGAGGATGCTAGACTACCTGTGGGGTGCAATTAAAAGTGTGGAACATAGCAGAAACACTCAGATGCACCAAGTCAGATTCAGAACAGGAAATGCAGTGTTCAGCCAAGAAGCTTATAGCAGCTGACCCAAATTAAATGTTAGTAAATGAAGATAATTTGTAAGGCGAGCAAAACTGTGAACCATGGAAAGAAAATCTCCAGCTAGTAAACATAAAGGTAAATAGGATTATATATACACAAGCCCATGCTTATTGAAAATCCTGAAAATAGATGTTAAGTACTAATGATGAGAGATAAGTCAATAATAGCACAGGAGAGACTGAAAGGCTCAATACTCAGTTTTTATATGAAGTTGGAGAGACAAATGAGTCGTTACCCATGTCTGCACTGCTGTCCATGACCAGAGGAAGTGGAACATTATCTGAGACCCAATGAGGGCTGCAGCTCCAGGCCTCCACTGTCACAGCTGCACCCCTCAATATACCTGCCCTGTTCCCTTCCCCCAGTAAGTCACTGGGCTTGCTGCAGTGAAATGACTCAGCTGCTGCTTGTGTGGATAGCCTTGTGACAGTGGTTCTCCCCAGTCCCAAAATCCACCCGTGCACTAGTAACCCTCATGATACCAGAAGGCAAAAAAAAGGGTGAATATTGGGGTTTTGGTTTTCAGTCTCAAACCATGTGCTAATGTAAGGTACTCAACCTTATATTTCTGAGTTCCAACAACACCATTTTGATGGGTAATAACTACTTTTTTGACAGTGGCTTAATGCAAAAATGAAATGTGGTTTTTGGGCCAATTCTGCCAGCACCTGATATTTTTTGTTAAGAAAACAAAATTCAGTTTTCCAGGTCTGGAATGGAGCTGCATTAATTCCCACTCAAATGCAGGATACTGTCATCAAAATTGGTTAACTTCCAATACTTAGATGAAATATCATATAATTTATTCAAACTTTAGCTCTTTGCCTGGGTTCATGTGCCAGAGACAGGCAGACATTTCACTAGATTTCACTTCCTAGCCAGAACTAAGTCTTGGCTGGAGGTGCTGTGGAAACGAAGGGTTTGAAAGTTTCAGTGTTTTGAGCTTTTATCTCTTCAAAACAGAAAGATTTTATACCTTTTCAATACCATTCTAAGCATTTACTCCTTTTTCATTACTGAAATTTTTAATTGACAGGTTTTGAAGACAGAAATGTTTGCCAATTTAATTTCAGGTTTGAAAATACTCACCTTTTGGCCAAGCTGCACACTTGAAAACTCCTAATAGACTACAAGTAATCCAAACAGGAAAATAAATGGAGTGTGTGAGAGAAAACTAAAGATAATCATCAAAAGGGATTGAAGAAGTATTTGAACAGTAGAAAAGTATTTCTCAGGGTTTTTTTTACTTCTGTAAATTTCACTGAAATAAAATCCAATCCCAACTTTTTAAATGGCTCAACTGACAGTGCTTTAGCTGAAGCAAATGATTTTTAAGAGGTCTAGAGATGCTATGAGTGAATGGGATAGCAACTGAAAGATCAGATTCCCTCTCTGAATCTCCCAGATGGACAACAATGTGCTGAAACTGGGAAGAGATCAATTAACTTTCCTCTATAGATTTTCTTCTTACTTTCACCTCAGCCACAATCTGGTGACCTGGGACTAGGCATGGAAAAGTAGGTAAAAATGTGTAGGGAAATAATCACATTATCACTGGCCTTACGATACTCAAGTTTGACAAGTATGGGTTTATCCTGGTGTCACCAGCACTTACTGACCCCTTTGGTTCTTTGAGAAGCCAAGGTTTACATAAAAGCTTTTAAACACAGCATGGGAACACCGTGATGGAAAAGAGCTATTCACTGCTCCATCCAGAGTCTGCTACCCTCACCACATAGGTGGGGATGCATCTCCCTAACAGGGACACCCTAACCAGTGTCTAGCAGGGGGTATCTCCAAGCCTCTTTCCTCCAAGCAGTAAGCAAACATTTCTCAAACGTAGCCTATGCTGGCCCAAGGCCTGTGTAGGAAGCACAACTGCCCTTGGAAGAGCATTTGTTTTATAATTGTTCAGATAATTGGCATTGGAGTATGTGTATGGGCATATGTGTGTGTGTGTGTGTGTGTGTGTGTAGGTGTTTGAACCCCTCACTTTTAGGGGTTCAAACTTCAGCTATATGCTTAGGTTTTCACTGGCATCTAGACTCTGTCCAGATAATGGACTATAGAAAAGTATTTACATCCTCTCCAAAGAGGATTACATCCTTTTTTTTGGCTCAGAGAAATCTCCCACCAAACTCATTGTCTGGGAAACATCTGCTGGGAGTTCAGACCCATGGACATCTTCAGTAGAAGACAACTAAGGACAGATCAACCAAAGCCCACTGCTTGTGTTTAATTGAAGATGGCAGACATGACTGGGGGGTAAATGCCTCCCTTACAGGTGAGTTGCACTGAGTGACAGGCCCTGAAGACAGAGGTGGGATTGGAATTCCCTCCTGACCAAGTTCTTTGCTGCAGGGTAGCTGAAAATGTCAGGCACAGAGGAGGGGAGGGCTGAGTGATGTAAAAATGGGAGCACAATGAACTGTAATGAACTCTATTGTCTGAGGCATCTCTTGGCAGCCTGTACTCAATGGCAGATCAATAAGCAGCAAAAAGAGTCAGAAAATAATGTATGTCTTTGGGGGAAAAATGTAGCTGAAATCAAAGGTACTTATGATTGCAATGGCTGACATTATCTTCAGTGCAGCACAGGTCCCCACGTATCTGTCCCAGAACACGATGACTTTGCCATCCCTCAGGACAATCCCTGACACTCTCCACAGCACTGACTGTGCAGCTGTAGTTGAGAAGGACCTTTGCTCCTGCACTTGCCTTGGGAACCAACTCTCCTCTGCTGGGTGCACGTGTCTTGTGGGTGTCCCTCAGAAAATGCTGGCAGATGGACTCAACCTGCCCAGGAGTGGGCAGGTTTCCCACCACCTCTGGTGTTGTGTCCACTGCCTTCCATCTTCCTATTTGTGTCTGTTCAACATTAATCCCAAGGTATGCAGAAATACGGTTGCCCCAGTAAAGGTGCTGTGCCAGCCGCCACAATCTCCTGTGCAGGGTGAAGGGGATGAAATCACTCCATCATGTGCCAGCAGCGAAATTAGTGGAGCAAAGAGAGCCCCTTTCTCTACCAGACAAACAATCAAAAGTTTAGCAAGCAATTAAAATATATTAGTGTCCTCCCCAGCCTCTACTATCCTGGGCTGCCCTCCTCCTTGACTGGCCTGAGGGATGTGAACCCTTCAGTCTTCATTATTCTCAAATTAGGAAGGCTTATTAGAGGTCCCTAAAGCAAAAGTCATCACTGCAGCGCCTTGCATAGGATAAAGCCTCATTGGGAGAGGCAAACTAGGATCCTGCAGAAAGATCGATTGGTGGAAGAAGTATTCACTGCTTTCAGTCAGGAGTGAAAAAGAAGAAGGAGGTTGTCAGTCAGATACAATGTTGTGTTTCCCCTCTTGTCCCCCCATTTTCTGCAGTATGTGTTGTAAATAAAGCACTTTAAAGTAGAGAGCTTACAGGTTCCTGTGAATTGCTCTGAGATGTCAGCTGCACAGGGGTGTTTTCTGTATCTAAATCCTGGTGAGCCCTCTTCTCAGCTGGTGCAACATTAGCACAAATGGCTACAAGAGCATAGAAGGACATGGTGCCTTTTACTTGAATGCTGTGTTCAGTCAGAGATTGGATCCTGACTGATTTAGCAGGGCCCTAGAAAAACTGCATACAAAAACATGACGTCCCATGACAATAAGACCAGGGTGACCCGGAGGGGGCTGTGCTGGCTTGTTCCTGCTCTCAGAGGAAAGTTGTGCTCAGCTTTGTGTCCTGTGACTCAATTTGCTACAAGCATGTTCAAACATGATAACGTTGTGTAGTATAGAAAAGGACAGTGTCCTGGCCCAGTTCCAGCTTGTATAATTAATTTCTTCTTATCTAAAAATTCTACCTGTAATTTTGAATGAGTGTGGATGGATTTTTTCATCTTTTCCCAGCTACAGCTTCAAACCACCAACTTCTTTTTTTTTTTCTCTTGTGACTTCTTAAATATTTTGTGTCTCCTTTATATATATGTATGCATGTATATTTATATCCCTCTTTTAATCTTTTGTGTTGTTCTGACAACAAAAGCTGTAATTCACTTTGCTTAAATTATTGTGTGATCGTGCGATCTGCTATATGGGGCTACATGCAATGATATCCTGCCAAGAAAACAAAAAAGATTGAGCATCCATATGTTGAAAACACCCTGAAGTATCCAAATCTCCCAAAGACTGACTGCTTATTTCTGCATAGTGTTCCATGCACCAGCTATCTGAATGCTGCTCTTTATTCAGTAATCAGACATATACTCAGCACTGCATATGCATTTGGATATGTCTGAGCTCTGGAGATGCAATCAGAATAAGATTACTCTGTGAGATGATACCTATTCTTTGCAGAAATATTCTTTAGTTAACGATGTGGAGGAAAATTACTGTCCCAAAATTACCAAAAATCCTTGGTTTAGTGCCTGAAGGGCTGTTGTGCGTATTTTCTTACTTGAACCCTGCCTTGGGGAGCTGCCTGCTTTAACCCATTCCTAAGAATGGAGGAATGCAGCAGCTCAGGCAGGGCAAAGGTGCTCTGCCCTACTCTGTTCAGCAATGTGCTGTGTAGTTTATGCAGCCAACACTGAAACTGTTTACATGAACATATTTGCTGTGTGAATGATAGTGTTAAACATTTTTGAGCGAGGAGATGCTTTGTTTGACTACAAATGAGACATGCCCAGAAAGAGGTGTTTGCTTGAGCTGTCAGCTGTCTCCCAAAGCACTTAGATATGTCCTTCTGTACATCCTCCTTTTCACCTCTGATGCCAGGTTGTGGCAGCCTCAGTTCCTGGGTAGCAATGACTGTGGAAGGTGGTTGTATGTTAGTGGTGAGTAAAATGGTTTCTGCATGTATGACCCCTTGCACAGCGTATCAGTTTGAGCTGGCAGAATTGCCACTGACCCTTTTGGAAGCCCAGTAGGTACTTAGGTTTGATATTCAGCTTGTGGAGGGTATTATCAATGGCACAGCAGATCCCACCACCGGGCAGATGTGAGGGAGGGTTATTCAGTATGGCTGAAGAGTGCAGAAATAGTGTCCATGGCTGGCTTCCTCAGCCTCTGGAGAGTGTTGAGAACAAATTTGACATGATGTCACTACTGGTGCTGGGACCAAACAACTTCAAGCATCTCTCCTAAGCCCTATCTCCTTCTCTGTGTGCATCACATAGGGAAGGAGGCTGTAGCTTTTCTCTTCACCTGCCCAATGTTTCTGCTGCTCTGCTCACACTCACACAGATGTGTGGTGGTGATCTTTGTGGCCAGGCAGGCATCTCCCCTCCCTCAGCTCAGTCAGAAGGCAATGTGAATGTGTGCTGTACTAGGTGACTGAATGTCTGAGCCAATTCCTCAGTCAGCAGTGCCTGTGTAACTAACATGGCATTTTGACATCTATTCAGCCCTCACCAACTAAGCTGTTTCAACACCCTGTCATCATGTGTTGCCAGGTGGTTGTAAAACAAGCCAAGGTGTGCCAATACCAACAGAAGAATAAACATAGGAGGGAAGAAAGAAGTAGTGTAATTAATGAGGAGTGCAGAAATCATAGTGGTCCAGTGAAGGGCAGTTCAAATGATCCAAAGCAAGAGGGGCTGGGGAGCTGTCAGAGGATGAGCAAGGAGCTGATGCACGGTGAGACTAGGGATACTGGAGACTGAAGTATAGGTAATAAACAGGTGCATGATGAATGATCAAGAACAGGCCAACAGACACTCCAAGTCAGCCTGGTACAAGAGAGAAAATCATAAAGGCTACATGCTTTCCCTTTTTATAGATTAAAGGCACTCACATTTCTCACCCTGCAATTAATCAGTCCCTGGGATTTGTCCTTTTTGCATACATCAAATATATATAATGCAACAGATTTTGTGGAAAGCCAGGCAGGTATTCATTAACAGCAAGGCTCCTGGGCAATGCCCATAGAGAGACTTGCAGCTGTTTTCCACAGTCCAGCTGGCTTGAGTTCTCATGGCTCAAAACACCTCGGAGAGGAACAAATTCATCAATTCCCACCTGTCCAGACCAAAACCACTTTCACAGTACAGCACAAGGAATAGTAAATTTACAGATTGGACATTAATGTAGGAGTGTTGTGCCTCAACAAGAACTTGGTTGAAATTTCCCAAGAGTAAAATCAAAACCATAAATTAATCTTTAGTAGGGAGAGGAAGACATTAGAGGATTATCCAATTACAGATAGGGTAAAGCTCAGGTAGGGAAGAAAAACTACAACCTCTCCTCTTGGTGTGTCTTAGGCCACAAGAAAGACAAGCTGCAGAAGAAGGAGGGTCTCCTCTCTGAGGGATCACTCAGGTGCATTGAGATGAGGAGGATGAGTCTAAAGCAGCCACCTAAAACATGCTGACTGTTGGTACCTGCACACAACATGAATGGCACCTCTGTTATTGCTCCTTCACCATAAATCCTTGAGTGGGGGCAGCTGATGTCTGTGATATGATTCTGTCACTGCTGACATTAACAAGGGGATGCTGTAGGTACCCTTTGGTGCTGGACCACCCAACACCATGGTTATGTAAGTCATGAAGAGGGAGGAAAGGCAGCTGGAGCAGAGGTGTGTATCTGCTCCTTCTCCCCTCCATCTTACTCTAAGGTCTCTCTAGGCTCAGACTTCTCTTTCAGTGATAGTTAAATAAGTCATTGAGAGGGGCTAAGCAGTGGATATGCCATAACCACAGATTACCCTACTGCTGAGTGGTCAGGAAAGCAGAGCAGCTGCCAGGGCAAGGTGCAAGGCTTGAGAAGGGGGTCTCCACTTTGGGTCCCTATGTTGGCTCTCCTGCCTCCTCCCCAGCTGATGGGCTATGCCTCCTCTGGCAGCCTTGCTGTGCCAGCAGCTTTTCACCACATCTGGTGTGCAGGACTCACACAGGAGGGACGAGATCTGGTCTGTGTTCATGCAGCAGCTATTGGGGGGGACTTTGCTATCTGCTGAGGTTGTCTCCAAAGGGGTACCCCCGTACAAACAAAGTATGAGCTTCTTGAAATAAAACAATAGGTTTTAGCCACCTACATCACATTTGTAAGTACTTCAGTGGGGACTCAGTCCCTTGTGAGGCTTTTATCTTCCAGTGGAAGAAAAGCAGAATTCAAAAGGGTAGGCTAAATGTTTTTAGAAACAAACAGCCATACAAAACCACATGGGCACTCTTGGAAATTAATCCCAAAACAAAAGCAAACTCTTGGAGTGGGTTAGCAGCTAGAGGCAGCTCTGCATGGGAATTCCTTGCTCTTGGGAGTAAAATGGGATCTATCCTCCTGGCAGGGTATATATGTGACCAGCTGGAATGTGTTAGACCTGATTTTCCTATTTGGATGGATTTAGACATTTTGCTTGCACTGCTGTACTGTTCTTACTTCAGCTGCTTTGCTTTGTTAAATGCTGAGAGGTCCTGAATGGAAACACTGGAAGGGAACAATATTCCAAAGGGAACTGACACGTAGCATGAATTCCCCTGGCACTGCTCCTTTAGTGACAGACACAGAAGGAACATGATCCAGTTCCATGCTCTCCTGTGTCGTTGTGGCTGCAAGGATGGAGAAGCAGGTTTGTGTGTCTGCTCAAAGAGACCTGCAGCAGGGACAGTGCAAACAGACCTGGCCTGATGACCAAATGTATCTGCCATGTCCACAGGTGATCCAGCCACTCTGCTACAAAAGTGAGGGAGCTATGGATGTGCAGGAGGCAGAACTGATAGGGGAAGAAGTTTTGGCTTTTCTTAATCCTGTAGAAGGGATGCAAAGGGGCCTTGAGACATACAAGCCTTTCAACCTTGCTGCTTTCAAACACAAGGAAAACAGTGATTTTGTTTTCACACTGTAATATGGGAGTATAAGTGACTCTTCAGTGATACACATTCTGGTTCCTCTTTGTTAATGTGACATTCTGTTATTTTATCAAAACACCTAAGAGCATATAATTTCAGTCCAGCCAAAAAAAGTCAGACAGTGGGAAAAGGGCATTATTCTGATCAGCAAACCATTCTTGGTTTACCAGACTTGTGCTTTCTGGGCACTTTGGCCACTGGCTTGCTTCCAGTAGATGGAGAACCTCATTTCATGCCATGAAGAACTGAGTTAGTTCTGCAGACACAGAGCAGCATTACTGACATTGTATGAGTCCTGGAAAATGAGGTGCAATCTTCTGCTTCTCTCAGGGGGTACCTCTGAGGGACATGTCATACATGCAACCTAGATGTGGGTGGCAGAGGTGTTTTACCAGTCAGCTTTTTTCATTTCTTTCAAAATCTATTTGCCCTGCCCTTGGACCTTTGATCATGCTGTGATTTCATCAGTGGCAGTCTGTGTTTTAAACTAGACTCATGCACAGCTTTCTATTTCAAATTCTGTTGATGTAATTTGTCTTTATACAAACATGTCGTGGTCACTTTTACTACATGGTCTCATTTAGTGGTTATGACACATCTAATTCTTTCTCATTTCTCTAGCAAGTAACAGTTTGACCCTCTTTTTAGAGAGGTCTTCTGTGTCTTCTGGCACATAGGTTTATTTTGTAGCAACTTCAGTATTAATTAACCTTGGATCCAAAAACTTTTTAGACGATGGCAGAATTCCTGTTCAAGAATTTCTGAAATGGTGAATCTCATAATGTGCTGTCAGATGTTTTATTCGGTGCTAAGACAGATCACTTGAATCCAATAGAACTTCATCTATCCAGCACTCTTGTCATTTGTATGGATTTCTCATTTACCCTATTTGACTCTGCATTGATGGTGCACTTGGAATGACACATCGAAGAGGAACACACAAATGAATCACTTCTTATTAGGAATGCACCCAAAACTTGGTACAAAACCCCCACAAGTTTTTAATTCTATTAACCCTCATTCATTGTTGTCCAAAGCTTGCTTCATAGAACTGAGAACAGTTTTTTCCCATTTCATTCAATCTGAACACTGGCTGGACCATAGACAATCAGTAACCTCTAGGAACATCACAGATCCTTTGCCAATTTGTCTTTAGGATTTTTGTTCATGCCACAGATTGCCAACCTTTCCAACAGCCCCTTCTCTGTGATCTCACACTAGCTAACACCTTGGACTGTCAATCTCTGGAGAGTTATCTTTGGCATCTTCTTTTACTTCTCCAAGGCTTTTCCTCCTGCCAGTTAGGTTCACAGAAGCACAGAATGTCTGGGGTAGGACGAGGCCTTGGAGATCATTTTGTCCGGCCTCACTGATCAAGCAGTGCCAAGGACCACCTCGAGCCAGTTGTTCTGGACCATACCCAGATGGCTTTTGAGTATCTTCATGGATGAAGATGCTGCAGCCTGCCTGGGAAACCCATGCCAGTGCTCAGGTGCCATCGTGGTGAAGAAGTGTCTCCTGGTGTTCAGAGGAAACCGCCGGTGTTTCAGTTCGTGCCCATCGCCTCTGGTCAGTGCTCACCACTGAGAAGAGCTGGGCTCCAACTTCTTTGCACTCCCCTTTCAGCCATTTGTGCACATTGACAAGATGGCCCTGAGCCTTCTCTTCTCCAGGGTGAATAGCCACAGCAATCTTAGCCTGTCCTTGTCTGAGGAGTTCAGGTGCAACAACTCAGCTGCAACAAGCAGAAAGTCCTTGTGTAAGCATTACTTTACCCATTATTAAAAGTCCTGCATTTTAGCCAATTTTTTTCCCGTTACTAACATCTTTCCAGGATTTTTAAATGCTTTTTTCACAGCAGTTCTTTTTAAATAATCTTATTCATTTGTTTGTTTATGCTCCATTAAACAGCCTTCTCTTGGCATGCAGCAGAGAAAAATGCATAAAGTTCTGTTGATGAGAAAAAAAGGGGAAATAAGGAATTTTAAGAAAATACAGCCATAATCCTTTCAGTGAGTGCCAAAGGGAGCTCTGTTTCTCTGTCTAACATCCCAAGTCAAGCAGTAAGGTGTTCACTGGCAACTCATTCTGTAAACTACACCCAGGTGAGGCTGCCTACTACAAACTATTTCTATAATTTGTCTTTGCAAAGGCAAAGATGTTAGGCTTAGTTTTACTCCATGGACACCCTGGGAGGCCATTTCAGAAAATTATTTTTATCAAAAGAAGTGCTTGCTGTGATGTAGTTATGCTTGGCTTGATCTGTCATGTTTCCTTTGCTTCTTTGTTCCTTTCTTTCTGTCAATCACAAACCAGTTTGTGGTAAAGGCTGGTTTCAAAACAGCTATTTAAATCATCAGCAGGGCTTTGTCCTTCAGAGACATTTAGTTAACTCATTTTACATTTCTTTCTGCTGAGAACAACATTTCTCTCCAGTGGTTTTCTAGCATGCACAACGCAGAGCCATTGTGCCTGGACGCTGTTCTGCTGTGCTGAGGTTGTCTCTGCTTTAGTGTAAGGCATTCTAGCCACCGCTGTGTCCCTGCCCTATTTACCACTGCTTTTTTAATTAGGTGTGTATTTGTTCCTGCAGTGTTAGCTTGTGCTTCAGTCTGGGCAGTAAGTAACATTAAGCAGTTGTCAGCTAGAGTGTTAAAACATTTATTTTTCACAAGTGCTGTGCTGTTGTCGCCACTGCTACAGACACATCTCAGGTGGGAGCTAAAGTTAAAAAGCAAGCAAGCTCAGGCCTGGCAGACATCTGATTCTGCCCATCAGAAGCATAGTCCTTGCTGCCATTACGAGTACTCATGATGATTCCAAGGCCAAGAGGTCAAGTGCCCTTCTGCTATTTTTGAGCATTAATTATATTTCAGATAATCCACTTTTTAAAATTTTAAAATACTTCCGATTTGTATAATACTGTTTTATTTGCCTACTACATTCTCTAATGGGATCATCAGTGTTGTAGTCTGCTAGCTAGTTTATGGCAGAAACAGGGCACCTTCCCCAAGTGGTATTTTCATCCAAAGCAGAAAATCCTCTAATAACTTTTGCCATGCTGTTTGCACTCACTGCTGAATGACAATCCTGCTGACATGCACACCCTGGCATTGATAGCTAGCTTGCAGTGTTTTTCAGTGCCTGTGCATTTTTAGGCAAGACCTGTATTGCAGGCCTCTCAACCTGCCAGATCTCACCTCTGCTGTGTAGTTGTACCCGCCATCTCCATGACACAAATTGAAAATCAAAATGAGACAACTTTGCTATCATGACCAACCCTGCAAGGGCCAAATGCAAGCCCTGCAGAATGGCTTTAATGAGCTAGAGGGTTGCAGTAAGCTGTAGTGTGTGGTGTCCTCTGCACAATGGGCTGAAGACTCTGTGATCCTTAACTTGCCAGAGGTTTACACATCTCCTACACCTGTTCTCTTTCCCAGGAAGAGAACTTTATGTGACCTGTCCTCCATGTGGCACTGCAATGATGAGAGCTCCTCTGTGTCACAGTCTGCACATATTGAAATAGTTCCTGTTGTGTGATGGGAATTGGGAATACAAACGTGTAAACTCCATTTGCAAGAACAGAGATCAATTTCATCTTTTGGCAGCTTCACATATCTCTTGCTTAACACTGATTTCTTTTATTTTATGTTACAGTCCAAGGTCTCATTTCACTGACATGCCTGCTGAGTATCTCGAGCAAGCTTCAGTCACCCGAAACACAATTGTAATTTTTCAAGGCACAGATCATTATAAATCTTTGTATCTAACTTTTCTCAGGGAAATTAGCATTTGTAACAGGGGCAGAAGACAGTGACCTACCTTTCCCTCTCCCAAAAGCTGTCAGTGCATGGGGAGTCACTCACCACTCTCTTTCTAGGTCAAAAGAAAGCTCTGCTGTGTGGCATGTGGAGCACAGTGAATGACTGGCTATGCTGAGAGCTGGACCTACCCCTGCACACACAGTCTCTACACCTTCTCTCTTCCTTCCCTATACCCCACAAACATCTGGAATTCCCCACATGCACACTTCAATTCTTTCTCTTTTTGCCTCAGTGCTGTGTGCCTCACAGGCTCTGACCTGGCTCTGCACCCAGCTGACACACTGCTATCACTGCTGCCAAATCATCACCCCCACAGAGCTCAAACCACCCAAAAGCACAGCCCTTTCCTGGCCACAAGTGACCTTGCCAGCTTCAGAGCCCTTCAGTGCCCACGTGGACCCACATCCTCCTCAGAGATGAGTGTGTTTCCCCTTTCTGTAGGTCCTCAGGGCAGTTTGTGGGCTGTATCTCCGGCTACCTGCAGGACCCAGAGATAGGGAATGCAGGCTCTAATTATCTGCTGGCCAAAAAGGCTGCTATAGCTGTGACAGACACAGATCTCCTCTGCTGGTAGATTTCACAGCCGCAAAGCATCAGGTAAGGGCAGCTCTGCTGTCTGCAGCTTTGCACGCTGCAGTGGCGTGAACAAGTTTGGGACGTGGCTGCTGTGCTGTGTGACAGCGCTCAGCTCCATCAGCAGCACTGTGAGCAAGTGCCAGAGGCTCGGGCCACCAGGGCAGCTGATCCCAAAGCAAGGTGAACAGTGTGAGAACAAATGCAGCCTCAAAAGGACCTAGGTGACCTGCTTCCTTGTATTATTATAAATAATGCTGGCATGTGACAGCACGGATTCAGTGCTGGTGGACGTGGTGCGGGGCTGCAGAGGCTCTTATTAAGGCTGGACTGATTGCAGGAACATGAAGTCCACTTAAAATTCAGGTTCTCTTCATACCATGGTGTCTTGGTTTGAAA
>VZTT01030412.1:10283-20582 GCA_013400855.1 Buphagus erythrorhynchus | reverse complement strand
ATAACCCAGATCCTTGGGGAAGGTGGGGAGGAGCAAGGGCTGAGCTCCAGCTCTTTTTAAAACCAGCCTTTGGTGCTCACCCTGCAGAGGGTCTCAGCTTCCGTGGACTCTGCTATCAGCCACTGAAAATGACATTTTTTTCCCCTGATATTTAGCCAGAATTCCCAGTGCTGCTCCTTGTGCCTGTTCCCTTGGCTTTTTCCTGTGTCCTGCTGGGGAGGGTCGAGGTCTGTCCTCTCTGTCACCCTCTCAAACAGGGTGACAACACTTGCTGGCAGAAAAACCCTTCCCTGCCTCGCTTTATTGCTGTTTTCCCTTTTTCCTTAGGGTTAAATCCCCTGAATTATCATTGAAATAATTCAGAACATTTGCTTTGCTCGTACCTTACACAGCCCAAGAGGAAAGGTCCTACAAGGTTGAGGACAGATCCTGCAAGGCTCAGCATAGATCCTACAAGGTTGAGAAAAGGTCAAGAAGTTGAGGAAAAATCCTGCAAGGTTGAGGAAAGGTCCTACAAGGTTGAGGAACGATTCTTCAAAGTTGAGGAAAGATCCTACAAGGTTGAGGAAAGATCCTACAAGTCTCAGGATAGATCCTACAAGGCTGAGGAACAATTCTACAAGGTTGAGGAAGGATCCTACAAGGTTGAAATAACAGGATTTTAGAACATTTGCTTTGCTCATACCTTACACAGCCCAAGAGGAAAAGTCCTACAAGGTTGAGGGAAGATCCTGCAAGGTTGAGGAAAAATCCTACACGGCTCAGGAAAGATCCTACAAGGCTCAGGATAGATCCCACAAGGTTGAGGAAAGATCCTACAAGGTTGAGGATAGATCCTACACAGTTCAGGATAGATCCTACAAGGTTGAGGAAAGACCCTACAAGGTTGAGGAAAAATCCTACAAGGTTGAGGGAAGGTCCTAGAAGGTTGAGGGAAGATCCTACAAGGTTGAAATAACAGGATTTTAGAACATTTGCTTTGCTCATACCTTACACAGCCCAAGAGGAAAGGTCCTACAAGGTTCAGGATAGATCCTGCAAGGTTGAGGAAAGATCCTACAGAGTTGAGAATAGATCTTACAAGGCTGAGGATAGATCCTACGAGGTTGAAGAAGGATCCTACAAGGTTGAGGAAAGATCCTACAAAGTTGAGGATAGATCCTGCAAGGTTGATGATAGATCCTACAAGGTTGAGGAAAGATCCTACGAGGTTCTGGTGACTGTGTGATGGTTTTTAGTGCTCCCCCTGAATTCCCACATTTTGCTGGACTTGTCTCCATTCCCTGCAGCCCATCCCTATAAATGATCCCACTGGCAGAGGAAGAGGAGGAATGAATAAATAAATAAATAAATATCCTCTGCATGAGTCCAGGCCAGTTATTAACAGCCTGGGGCTCCAAAGAAGTGGAGACCTCCAAGAACATTCCAGGAGGAGCAGCCAGGAGCAGGAGCCCTGGAGCTGGGGCTGGTGAGCAGGGTGGGAGTGGGGTGGGAATGTCATTCCCAGAAGTGCCCCTGCTCCCTGGTTTTATTCCCTGGGAGCAGCCACTCAGAGTTTTGGGATGTTGTTCATCTTCCTGATGCCATCTGTTTTCCTGGGTGGGAGGGAGGAATGGGATCCACTCCAAGCTGCTCCAAATGTTTTTCCCTGGTTGAGGCTGAGGTTCTGATGTTCGTGTGCAGCTCCTGGGCTTGGGGCAGTCCTGATCCAGATCCAGAGGATCCAGGAGAGCTGGGATCACCTCTGCTGGGGATGGAAAGGTCTGGGGGTCACTGCTGCATCCAGAGGCACTGACCCCAAATTCCCTGAATTACCTGTTCCTGAATTGCTGTGCTGCATTCCCAGTGTCTTCTGTCTGCATGGACTGAATGCTCCCCCCCAGCTTTTGTCCAGCTTTTTTTCCAGCCCTGTCCCACCTCTCTCAGTTCCCACCTCTCTGTGATCATCTTGACTGCTGCTGATTTTTCATTCTTTTTTGGATGTCCCATCCCAAATTCTCTTTATTTTCCCTCCTCTCAAACAGTTGCCAGAGCCCTGATCTTATTCTCCCTCTTTTTCTGATCCCTGTCCTCATTTTCTGATCCCTGTAATTTTTTTTTCCATAGGCAGCTGACACTGAGCACAGTGAGATTCTTTTTTTTTTTATTTTCTTCCCCAGTTTGCAGTTTTCTGCCTTTAAATCAGTGAATCTCACCACAAAGCTGAGCCTGGGAAACTGAGAGGAGCTTCTGGATACTTTTTCCTGGTTTTTGCTCCTGCAGGAGAGTTAGGAGTGACAACACTGGAAAACTGTCAAAGCCTGGGAGGTGGGAATGGTGGGGATTGAAACCTCTGCAGCACTTACAGCTCAATCCCAAAATCCTGGAATGTTTTGGGTTGGAGGGACCTTAAATCCCATCCCATTCCATGTCCAAGGACACTTTTCCCTGTCCCAGGCTGCTCCAAGCCCTGGCCTGGCCCTGGACCCTTCCAGGGATGGAGCAGCCACATTCCTCTCGTGGATCCTGACTCCCCAGTCAATAGATGGCTGTAAAACAATTCTGGTTTAGGAAAATCTTTTTTTTTTTTCCTCCTAAATTAAGTCTTGATAGGATGAGTTCATCTTTTTAAGGCCGTGGAGGGATTGAATTTTTATTTTGCCGCTGGAGAAGTCGGAGAAGGGATGTGTTTATTAAATATTAACAGAATCATCTCTGAGTTGTAAGAGCTCACTACGTGTAGTAAATCAGTACATTCAGGGTTGCCTTGGAGTCACCCAGCTCTAAGGGCTTTAATGGACATAATTCAGTGTATTTTGGGGTGGTTTATTTGGTTTTTGGAGGTGACATCCCCATCCCCACAGGAGCTCTTCCCACTGCCTCCTCCAGGTCTCCCAAAGAGAATCCACACGGACTGAAAAGCGGCAAAGTGTCTCAAAACTGCTAAATTACCAATCTGTTAGAAATATCTCAATAGGAACGAGCATAAAGTAGAATAAAAACATGCACAATATAATCTAACAATGAATAAAGTGTTTTGGCAATAGCCAGAGAAAATTGTCAAATGCCAGGGAGCACTGGAGGAGGAGCTGGGGACCTCGTGCTGCTGTGGGGACACTGATGCACACTTTTATTTTTTGTCATTATCAGTAGAAGGGTGGCTGGGATAATTTAAATGGAAATAAACTGATGGAATCATCAGCTGTCCAATGAATTTAGAAAAGCTCCAGGAAAAGCCTCAGTCCCTCTGCTTGCACTGTGGGAATGACAAACAGGGATTGCTCGGTTTGGCTCTGCGAAAAGATCTGGGAAATATTCCATTGGTGCAGTTCAAAAAAAAACAAATTTAAACCTTTATAAAATGCACATGTTTGAGGGTTTTGCTCTGGAATGGGTAAAATTATAATATTGGCAATTCCTGTCAGAATTAGCCTGAGTTTAGTAAACTGGGATTTGTAGGATGTTGTAACAACATTCCAAGTGTTGCTGGGAATGTCAGGGCTGTAATTCCAGGCAGAGCTGGGCAGAGCCCTCCAGATTTATTGGGATGATTGGTGGCTTTGCTTTGGGTTGTAGCTGTCCAGACAATTCAATGTTTGATACCTGCTACAGCAAACATCCATAAAATCCCCATTCAGTCCAGGATGGGAAATTCCCTATTTCCCTTCCCTCTGGATTACAGCTCCATGCCTTCGGGCCAGGCTTGAACTCCTTTTCTGGAGTCACCAGAGCAGGTTGGAAATGGAAATTTGCTGGTTATTTATAAGTTGCTGCCAAAAAAGCAAAAGCCCAGAGGCTCTCAGTGCCTGATCCAGCCAAGGCTGAATCCAGCAGGTGGGTGGATGGTAAATTTATCCAGGGGTTTTGTCCATGTTTTTTTTTTAATCTGGCTCCAGGCTGTGGCTCTGGACATGCAGCACTTGTTGGGGTTGCTCTGGGGAGGAGTCTCAGCCTGAACTAAACGAGCTGAGACAAGGAAAATCCTTCTGCTTTGTTGGAATGCTTAGGACAAACAAGGGAAACAAGAAAAAAAAAACAAAATCCCAGAGCAAATCACTGTGGCTGAATGGAAAGGATGTGCCAAAATCGTTCAGAGCTGTTCTGTCCACACCTGCAATTCCCAAAGCTCTGCATTCCCTTCCCTTGGGAATCCAACCCTTTTATTCCCAGAGTGGAACAATTTGGTGCAGTTCTGGTGGCTGATCCCACTTTACAGCACGAGCGATAAAATTCTCTTGAGAAAGTCATTGCAAAGATTGCATAATTGGGCATTAAAGTTCTGATTATACTTTCCAAACTGCGGGACTTTGTTAAAAACCTGACATTCCAAAGCACTGAATTTCAGTGTTTGACAGCTCAGCTGTGAGAGGTTTTTTTACAGAACATTTGTACCAGAAGAACAGCATGTTAATTGCCTAAAAAAAAAAACTGGGACAGATTAATCATGGAGCAGGATACTTGGGAGAATGCAGTTCTAGAGCCCTCTGCTGATGGATCTCCTCACGGAAAGGGTGGCCTGGCTTTTTGGAGTGGCCATCCCTGGAGGTGGCACTTGGTGACAAGGTGGGGATCGGGCACAGCTTGGACTCGATGACCCTGGAGGCTTTTCCAACCCCCCTGGGATTCTCCTGGGATTATCCAAGCAGACATCCCTCTTTTCCATGATGCCCTTGAACATCCTTGCCATTATTCCTCAAAGCCCTGACTCTGGAGGTGTTCCAGCTGAAATATTGGAGCGAGCTCCAATGGCAGCATTTGGAGAGTGACCAGCACGAGCTGGAAACTCAATTTGGAGAAGGAGTTTACAGCCACAAACTGCTCAGTATTAATTCTTTGGGTTTCACTTTGTTGTTAGAACTGGGAGCTGGGTTTGTGTCACACAATCAAATCATTATAGAATGAATTCATGTAAAATGAATAAAATTAATTATAGAATAAAATCAACCTCCTGGGTGGGAAGGGACCCACAAGGATCATCCAAGTCCAGCTCCTGGCCCTGCACAGCTCTGGGTTATTTTTCCTGAGGGCATTTGAAGCAGAGACAGCTCTGGCAGGGCTTTGTTTTCTCAGATTTATGAAGCCAAGGCCTTCTGGCACAATAATTTCCTTGGAAAAAGGAGGAGCTGTCCTGGAGCTGCCCTGGAATTTCCATTTTCCAGTATAAGGGCAGCTGCTCTGGGGGTGACTCCGACAGCACCGTGGGAAGGGTTGGGAGCCTCCCAATTCCAGAGCCAGGAGAGGAGAGGGTTTAATTTCAGCCAGAGAGGCTGTGCTGAATTCTGAATTATTCTGAATTATTCTGAATTGTGAATTCACTTCCCTTTGATGGGGAACTGACCCTGACGGCACCATGGGAAGGGTTGGGATCTTCCCGATTCCAGAGCCAGGAGAGGAGAGGGTTTAATTTCAGCCAGAGAGGCTGTGCTGAATTCTGAATTATTCTGAATTATTCTGAATTGTGAATTCACTTCCCTTTGATGGGGAACTGACCCTGACGGCACCATGGGAAGGGTTGGGATCTTCCCGATTCCAGAGCCAGGAGAGGAGAGGGTTTAATTTCAGCCAGAGAGGCTGTGCTGAATTCTGAATTATTCTGAATTATTCTGAATTGTGAATTCACTTCCCTTTGATGGGGAACTGACCCTGACGGCACCATGGGAAGGGTTGGGATCTTCCCGATTCCAGAGCCAGGAGAGGAGAGGGTTTAATTTCAGCCAGAGAGGCTGTGCTGAATTCTGAATTATTCTGAATTATTCTGAATTGTGAATTCACTTCCCTTTGATGGGGAACTGACCCTGACGGCACCATGGGAAGGGTTGGGATCTTCCCGATTCCAGAGCCAGGAGAGGAGAGGGTTTAATTTCAGCCAGAGAGGCTGTGCTGAATTCTGAATTATTCTGAATTATTCTGAATTCTGAATTATTCTGAATTCTGAATTCACCTCCCTTTGATGGAGACCTGACCCTGACTGCACCGTGGGAAGGGTTGGGATCTTCCCGATTCCAGAGCCAGGAGAGGAGAGGATTTAAATTCAGCCAGAGAGGCTGTGTTGAATCATGAATTATTCTGAATTATTCTGAATTGTGAATTCACTTCCCTTTGATGGGAACTGACCCTGACTGCACTGTGGGAAGGGTTGGGATCTTCCCGATTCCAGAGCCAGGAGAGGAGAGGATTTAAATTCAGCCAGATAGGCTGTGCTGAATGCTGAATTATTCTGAATTCTGAATTCTGCATTATTCTGAATTATTCTGAATTCTGAATTACTCTGAATTACTCTGAATTCTGAATTCACCTCCCTTTGATGGGGACCTGACCCTGGCAAAACTTGTTTAAACACAGAAGAGCAGGAGGCATCGGAGCGTTAAAATCCAGAATATGGGGAGGAAGTGAGGACGTGCCACCCACAGATTTCCTTAGGGAAGTGAAATCCAATTTCGAGGAACCACTTGCCAGCGTGGCATTTTATGAGGGAACATTCCCTGGGCAACCTGTGGCTGTCCCTGGATCCCTGGCAGTGCCCCAGGCCAGGCTGGATGGAGCTGGGAGCAGCCTGGGATGGGGGGAGGTGTCCCTGCCATGGCAGGGGTGGCACTGGGGGGGCTTTAGGGTCCCTCCCATTCCATGTCATCCACTGAAAAACAGAGGAGACAGGCTCAGGAATCCCTGGATAATGAGGTGTTTTCGGAGATAAATGTCAGGTTTAATGTAAAATCATTTTCTCATATTTGAGCGACCAATTTTCATGACTGCTTGTGGGAATTGTGGGATTTCCCTGGTGCTGACATTCCCTGTGCACCACAGGCTTTGGCACTCCCAGAATCCCATTTATGAGCAGCCCTGGAAGCATCTCCCAGCCCTGCACCCACAGCCAGGAAAGGGATGGACAAAGGACAAAGAGCAAGTGGTGACCAGGAAAAGGTTTTGTGCTTTTTGTTAAAATATAAAGAGTGGAGTGAGCAGGGAAAAGGTTTTAGTTGGGAATGGGCGAGGGGAAGAGCTAAATCTGTGTTTGTGCAGGTCAGTGGAATGTTTCTGCAGGAATTCCTAGAAGAGAGGGTAATTCCATGGTAAGGAAAGGATTATTCCATGGGACAGAAAGGCAGGAAAAAATTGTGGTGGTGCAGAATTTTAAACTCAGCTGTAGAGAGTTTGGGGAGGTCAGGAGGAGGGAGTGAGCCAGAGGAGGGGTCTGGGGGTGGGAGCTGTGCTTGGAATGGGAAGGGGATGTGGAGGGAGGGAATCAAGGAGCATTGGGATGGGGAAGGGAGGAGAGGATGGCCCGGGTGAGAAGTTATTGTGGGGAATAACAAAGGGCAGAGAAGGTTAAAGAAGGGAGATGAAAGCTGGGAAATCGTGGGAATATCCATAAGAATGGGGACCTTGTGGGATGGAAACTCTGAAGGTGTAGTTGGAGTGGTGGGGGGTGGCAGAAAACCGGGCGTGGGATCAGAACTGGAATTTTGAATGTTTCAAAAATCCCAGTTTTGTTCGGAGAGGAAAACGTTCTGTGGCTGCATGGGAACATTTCCCACGCTGAGGGAGCCACAGGTTTTCCAGGCAGTTTGCTGTGTGCATTCCAGAGGTTTGGGAAATACAGAAATGAACTTCAGCTCCTGTTTGGAGCTTCAGTAAGAACTGCTCCAGTGGGAATGTCCCATCCCATGGGAGAGAGGCAGCAGGGACAGGGAGAAAGGGAAAGGTCCCTCATCCCTCAGGACAACAGAGAGCCTGAGGGGCTGGAGCATGGCCAGGGCAGGGAATGGAGCTGGGGAAAGGGGCTGGAGAATCCCTGAGGGAGCTGGGAAAGGGGCTGGAGAATCCCTGAGGGATTTGGGAAGAGGCTGGAGAATCCCTGAGGGATTTGGGAAGGGGCTGGAGAATCCCTGAGGGAGCTGGGAAGGGGCTGGAGAATCCCTGAGGGATTTGGGAAGGGGCTCAGCCTGGAGAAAAGGAGGCTCAGGGGGGATTTTTGGCTCTGCACAACTCCCTGACAGGAGGGGACAGCCGGGGGGATTTGGGATCTGGGAACAGGGAACAGGGAACTGGGACAGGGGGAGGCTCAGGTTGGACACCAGCAGGAATTTCCCCATGGAAAGGGAGGTCAGGGATTGGAACTGCCCAGGGAGGGTTGGGGTGCCCATCCCTGGGATGCTCAAGGGATGTGTGGATGTGGCACTTGGGGACCTGGCCAGGGCTGCTGGGTGACAGCAGAACTCGCAGACCTTACAGACTTTTCCCAACCTTGGCAATTCCAGGGTTCTGTGATTCCACATCTGTGCCAGAGGATCATTTCTCACTGCGAGCCAGAGTTGTCACTTTTAATTAAAGCTCTCTGTCCTGCTGCAGTTCCTGTTCCCCATTCCCCTCCCTGGCACTCAGTGAAATGCCCCCACTTTTCCTGCTGCAATCCTGCTAAATGTGTCAGGAATAACGCAGCTGGATTGGGATGGAAACCACTGGCAAGGAATCGGGGATTCTGTGAGGAAGAAACCCAGAAGTTTCCTTGTTCCTGCTTTAATCCCAATTTGTCCCCGTGGTGCCTTCAGCAGGTAAATGATGTTTTCCCCGCTGTTCCTTTGGAGAGCACTTCCAGCCACTGCTCCACAAAGCACCAGATAAAGCCCATTTCATCCCGAATTTCACAGCACATCATCTCTTAAACGAAGGGATTACCTCACATAAAAAGCTGCCACACATCAAAGATCCAAGCAGAAATGTAAATTCCCTGATTTCCAGGCAGCACACTTCCCAAAGAAATCTCTCTTGTTTATTGGGATTCTCTCCTGCTGAAATGTCTGCAGGGTGAGCTGTCAGAGTGATTGGAACTTCTAGCAATTAACAGCATAATGATTAATTTTCAACGTGTGCCACTAATGTGCAACAAATTACTGGAATTCTGTCACTTCTATAAAAAGAATCCGGGGTTTTCCTTGAGGTTGTGCAGGAATTGTCTGCAGGGGGAACAGGACACAGATTTTTGGTAACTAAACCAACCCAAATAACTGCTTCTGCTGTCACTAAAATGTCTTTGCAATTGGAGTCATCATCACCTAGGATTATCCAAAAACATTTACTCAGAAAAGTTCATTTAGGAAGGAATTTCAAGGAAGGAAATTGGGAATTTCGAGGCAAGGCCAATAGTAACCTTTGGAATCAATTAATATCTTATCAGAAAATATAAAGATTTGCCTTCATATCTCAAAGGGGTAAGGTCTGGGCATTCAAAACTGATACTTGGTAGGAATAAATCTTCAATTGCACTTTCCCCTTTTTCTGCACCTTTCCCAGATCAGGTGCTCAGGTCTCCAGGGACCTCCCAGGACTTGCAGCAGAGCCAGGGAAACTTCCCCTCATTAACATTCCCGGGAGACAAAAGCTGAAATCTGATTTTTCATGCCTGGTTATTTTATTTTAGGATTAGCCAAATCTGAGTGTGAACCTGAATGCAGACCATTGTAATGGGGACATAATGAAGAGGATTCAATTATCAGCATTAAAAGGCGTTTCTGGGGGAGATATGCTGCTTATCTGGGAATTTCTGTGCAGGAAAACAATTCAGATAATATTGCACACCCCTCTCTTTGATAAGGCCAATTCCCCTTTGGAAGCTCCCTAATAATTCTGTTATTGTGACTTCAGAGCCAGAGTTCCTTAATCTTTCAGGAAGTTAATGAAGGCTATTACCAATGGCTTACACAACCCAAATAAATCCCTAATTTTGCATTTCCAATTAGGAATAGGACAGTGACATTCCCACCTCCCTCACCTGGCTCAGGGGCCAAGTTTGGGAAAAAATGCTTCTTGCTTCTAAACAGGGTGTGGAGAAGTGTAACCTGGGGAAAATGGAGCAACTTCCAGTGGAGAATCCCAGGATTCCTGGGGCTGGAAAAGCCTTCCAAGGTCATTGTGGTCAATCCCCTCCGATGTTTTTTTGGGACATAGAAGATTCCAACCCTTTGCCATGGGCAGGGACACCTTCCACTGTCCCAGGGTGTTCCAAGCCCAAATTTCCACCCTGTCAGGGATCCAGGGGCAGCCACAGCTTCTCTGGGCACCTGTGCCACCTTCCCAGCCAGGAATTCCTTCCCAAAATCCCATCCATCCCTGCCCTCTGTCAATGGAAAGCCTTTCCCTGTGTCCTGTCCCCCTTTCTCCATCCCTCTGCTCATCCTGGAGCCTCCTCTGGGCTCTCTCCTGCAGCTCCAGCTCCTCCCTGAGCTGGGGCAGGGCTGGGGCAGCTCTGCAGGTGAGGTCTCACCTGGGCAGAGGGGCAGGATCCAGGCTGGGAATGCTCCTTCCCATCCAGGTATCTCCTGG
>VZTT01030411.1:2433-12570 GCA_013400855.1 Buphagus erythrorhynchus | reverse complement strand
AAAAAAAACCAAACAACTGTTTGTATTCCACCTAGTTCCATTTTTAATAAGGCTTTTATGAAATCTGTTTGCCTAAAAGAGGATTAAAAATGCAGTCCTTACTTTAACATAGGTTACTGCAGAGTGAAAGGCCAAGGTAGGGTAGCTCTGTGGATTTTTTTTTCCACTGTTCAGAAGTTATTTAAAACCTTGTGAGTTTGTTGGCACAGGGATGTAATCTGCAATCTTAGAATACTTGTCCTTTTTTACTTTTTTTTTAATTCTTTTTTTTCTGCTGCCTCTTTTGTCAGTGCTGTGCAAATATTACAGGTAAATTTAAGTGTGCCGATGTAAAGCAGAGCATAAGAAATGAAATGTGCAAGATCTGGGCAAAGGGAGAAGGTTTATGGTAAGGAATTGGTTGGAGCAGGATTCTGAGATGATCAGGGTGTTTAGAAGGCAGCAGCTTGGGCCAAGGAGTTAAAGCAAGCTGGGATTGCTGTTTCCAAGTTTATTTACTGGCTTGGGGAATAATTGTTTCAAACTGTTCACAGCAACTTATGCTCCTGCTGATGAGACCATTACTATAACCAGCTGATTTCAACTGGTTTCCCTCCTTCTTCTAGAGGAATGAAGTGATGCTAATGAAGTAAATTAAATAGGAATTGCCCTTTCAGAAGGTTTAGGGAACAAAAACCTTAACACTTTACCCTCTGTCTGCTTCTGAAGAGACCAAACTGTTGCTAAGAATGGAAGATGTGAAGAATTTGATTATTAATATACCTCAGTGAATGCTAAGATGTACCTTAAGATACAAAAAATTGATGCTTTATTTATTTAAAAAGCAATTTAATAATATGGGGCATGCACTTCATTTAGATGGTGGCTCAAGGATCCCAGGAAGGCACTCACTCTATGGATATGGGTAATGATTAAAGTTTGTTTTACTGTGGAAGTCTATTGCTACAGAGGGATTTGCTAGTAAATATTTAGGGTTTGCTCTGTAGGAGCATGTTAAAATTTATTTAGGTTTATAAAAATTCAGTAGTTTTCTGAAAAGTGTAATAACACAGGCACATAAGGTGGAAACTCCATGGTAGTCATGGCAATGCACTAGAACTTCCAAAATGGGTCTAACTCCTTATATTGGTAAAAACAAAACAGAAAAGAAATTATAAAGACTTCTCTTTGGGTGTTTACTTCTTTTTGTTTGTTTTCCTTAATTTTCTAAGGTCATTTTCACTGTAATGAATATGATGATTTGAGGTCAAGATGGTTGGAGCAGACAATAGAATCCTTTATCCCAGATCCTTTGATTAGCTTGATAAGGGTCTCTAAACTGGATGGTAGACAGATTGGAGATCTTCAGCCTGAATTTTATGACAAGGTAACATTATTATTGGCAAGTTACATTTTTGCATTCTGATTCTTCTTCATATGCTGCTATGCTGCTTTCTTTTTAATTTTCTTTTTTTTTTCCTGGCCCCCCCCACAAAAATACCTGACCTATCAAGGGGAATGAAGTCATGTACAGGATTTGTAGAGCCTCAGGAAACACTTTATGAAGCTTGTTGTGCATTTATTCCTGTGTTGGATGATGACATTCATCCTTGGGAGTGAATTCTGAAGACCTTGTAGCTGTAATCTTTGTATGAGGTGTAATTAGGAAGGGGAGAGAACAGGAGGGAGCTGCTCAGGTAGATCTTATTTCCAGAACACTAATTTTTCTCTCCCCACCTCCTAACCCCATAAAAACATCTAAAAATAATAATGGGATAATTTCACCCCCAAAATGGAAAATAAAATTTTCTTAATATTTGCAAAAGAAGGCTGAATATATTTTGGCACATGGTGTTCAAAAAGTGCCCATCTCTGTTGAGATTTTTTTTAAATTTGATTTTATTAATTGTTTAGGTACTGGTTGATGCTCCTTGTTCAAATGATAGAAGCTGGCTCTTCTCTGCTGACCCTCAGCAAGCTGTGCTCAGGCTCATGCAAAGGAAGGAGTTGTCTTCCCTGCAATTCCAGCTTCTAAGGTGAGAAGTGCAAAAAGTTAAAGGAACTTCCTAATTAATAAAAATTACATGGGGGCAAGATTTAATAAACAAACCCAGGATTTGTCCTCTGAAACTAATGTCAGGAATATGGGCTTGTGATGCTGTTTAGAATAATCAGTGGGTCTCAAAATCTGTGTAGGTGATATCAGCAGTGAGGCCTTGGTCCTCTTAACTCACTTTTTCACAGAAATGTCCATTTGCAGATGACTCACAACAGTCTGATGTAAAATCAAAATATTTTAGGTGGACACAGCTAAAATGGGTTTAGATGTATTCCATATTGATTGTTTGTAGCACAGAAAGGCTCCCAGTCCTAACTGGCCGGCTAAAAAAAGTAAAAGAATGTGAGGTTTGGTGGGAGAAAGAGAGGATTGTTTATTTTTGAGAACATCTCCCCAGTAATCCAAAGCCAGGCTGTCATGTATTGCACATTTTAATGCTACCAGCCATGGGCTGGCATTTGTGAAGCATTTCAGACTGCACAGTGGAAGAAAAACAAAAAGTGACTTTTGAATAAAACCTTCCAAACTTGAATGTTATTTGTGGAGTAACAGTCATGCCTGAAGTCCATCTGTCAAACCAAATTGAGGGAAAAATAACATATTATTAAAAAAAAAAAAAAAGGAAAATTTTTATGGGAAGTTCCCTTTGCAGTTCAAGATAGTTTTGCAAGACTTCCAGTTGAAAAAGGCCTGGCAGAAGCCTGTGATTTATAACAGAAATATGAGTATCTTATTGCAGTAATGCATCATGTCATCCATTTCCTTTGAAGAAATCAATCACATTTAAAACACTGACCTATTTCAGTTTTCCCTTTTCAATATCTGACATAGAAAATCCGATTTGTGAACCTGTAGCAAAAGGAAGCATACATCATGCAGAGAAATTTTGAGAATTTGCATAAATCATTCTATGTTGTAATCCTGGAGAGCTCATGACAGCAGAAACCTTGTTTTAAAAAAAAATACATTCCTGTTAGCTCAAATCAAATATAATTGAATTATTCCTAAACAGAGAGAGAACTTTGTGCTGAAAATATATTCTTTACTTTAGCAACAGTAATAAGAATTTGTTAAGGCAAAATACCTTTACTATATAAATTGTAGTAAAAGGATGGTTACTTGCAAGAGTTACAGTTTATAAGGATTATTGGATAAAAGGGTTATTGGTAAAGGATATAAGGGTTATTGGGTAAAATATTTAAAGTATAGCTGTCCACTGGCTGGTTATTGTTCTGGGTTTAGATGGGATAGTAGGAAAAGATTGTTCCCTGTGAGGGTGGGCAGGCCCTGGCACAGGGTGCCCAGAGAAGCTGTGGATCCCTGCATCCCTGGAATTGTCCAAGGCCAGCTTGGACATTGGGGCTTGGAGCAGCCTGGGACAGTGGAGGAGGTGTCCTGCCCGTGGCAGGGGTTGGAAATGGATGATCATTAGGTCACTTCCAACCCAAACCATCCTGTGATTTGAAGGTGAAGCTTGAGCATTATTTCAGTTTAGCAGGAGGATTAAGTGTAACAGAAAAATGAGAAGAATGGAATGAGAAGTGGAGGGGTTTTTTTTATTTCTGTCAAGCAACAGCCTAAAATTTGAGATTCCCTCCTTCTTAATTAAGGAAATGCTTTGCCTCTAATTCGTTTTTATGGATCTATTTCAGAGGAAGCTGGGGTCATCAGAGGGAAGTTAAGGAGGGAAAAGTAGGTTTTGCAATACAATGTAATTAATTAAGTATATAGAGGATTCAGAGAACAAAGATCTGGAAGAAACTGATGCAACAATCCTCTTCCTGCAGCCTGCATAAAATCTGAAATGTAAATAAGTGATATAAATGCTGAACAGCACATATTCTAAGCAATGAGGGCACCACTGATTTGAAGGAAATTGAGATTGTAATGATTGCTTGTACCCAAACCAAAGCATCCCTGCTGAGTGCTCTAATCCAAGAACACACTGCAAATCTTGTTATTGTTTGGAGTGTTCGTGCAGAAAACAAATTGCAAAGTAAAAAAAAAAAGAATATTCATTTCCTGATGCTAAATGCTAACACGAAATACAGTGGTTCCCAGAAGCAAATTTACCAATGTTATCAGTTCTCAGAGAGAAATTAAATTTTGGGCTAAGCTTGAATGCCCAATTACGTAGTGGTTAAAATGTTATGGATGTTGTAATTATTCTTAGACTGGTTTCTGCAGCTGTAAGGAACTTGTGTTAGTGCTCAGCAGAAAAGAAATCCAACAGAATACAATTTAGAAAACTCAGCAAAGGCATTCAATATGCTGGAACTCTTCTATACAACATCTCTGAGTAATTAAACAGCTTTGTATTTTCACTGAATTGTGGAGTTTTCCACAGGAGAGGAACTGTGTGCTCTTACCTGGGCATTTTTGTGGTTATAGAGGCAAAAATTTGTGTTAATAAATATAAAATCATGTATTTAGCATATGTCACCACTCTACCATTTCTGCTGTGTGGAGTATATTGTGCTGGGAATTGCTTCGTCACATCTTCAGCTCTTTCCCCTGGAATTTTTCCTTTTGCTCCTCTGTAGCTGCCCAGTTAATCCTTTTATTGTCCAAAACCATCTTCTCAGTTAGCTCCTTTGGGAATTTTTGAGAATTCCAACTGTTGGACCAAGAAATCTGCTGTGATTTGTGTGGATGATAGGATTCTTTAGCCACTTTCTGTCTTACAAAAGCTGAATATTTTGCGTGTTGTTGCTGTGCCATTCCCCAGAACACTTTTATTGGGTTGTTGGAGGTTTTACCTGCTTGGGTGGAATTTCTTCTCAAAGGGTGAGCTGTGGCCACTGCTGTGGCTCCAGGTGATCCATCAGGTGATGTTAAAATAAATGATTTCTGATGTTAAGTGTGGCAGCACCCTGTGAATAACTTATGGATCAAGTCCCTTAGGATATGCTGCAAAGCCAGGTTTATTGAATATATAAATAACTGTATGATTGAAAAAATAAGCTACTCAGCAGCTTTTTGGCATCACATATTTGAATTCAGGCACAAATTTTGCTTTAATTCCACCTTTAGTCCTTTCTCTGTGTGTTTAATGAGCTGCGAGGATAACTACTAATCCTAAAGTTCTCTTTAGTTGGTTTCAAAGGTCTTTAATTCTCCCTTCTGGGCTGTCTCATATCCCTGTTTTAACAGGATGAGCATTCCAGAGGTCACCATGCATTAAAGGAGAAAGATCAATAATTTTAGCTGTTTGTTTGGTCTTTACTTTAGAATAATTTAGAATTATTTGCAATAGAAATGTTGCTTATCAGGATTTTCAGGATAAATTTTATCTGGGGAAGCACAGATTGTATTTTTCTATTTTTGTGGGGTTTGGTTGTTTAGTTGAGGGGGTTTTGATGCCTGTGTCTCCTTTTATTTATAATTCCCTTTAATGTTGAAGAAGGCAGTTGATTTTCATGATTCTCCTGTTACTCCTGAGATGCAGTGTTTCTTCACAGGAGCAAAGTTTACTTAAAGAGGAGCAGAGGGAGTGCTTGAACTACTGTCACTGCCCATCACAAAGTATTAAAAAAATTGGTATCTTGACACTGAAGGATTTTCTTCAGCATTTTGTCCAGGTTCAAAGAAATAAAAGCAAAACATTTACCATGCAGGTCATATTGCCACAAAGTATCTGGACTCTTGTGAGAGATAGAAGGTAATGTGGACATTTCAAGTCAATAAAAAGAATGGAATTGGCATTTTTTATTCTGATGAGACATTATCTTGCCTGTTGAGCAGAAATACGTCGTAGCTGCCAAAAGATGGCACTGTTGAAGTGTTGTGTTAGTTTAAAATTGCCCTAAAAATGTATCATCTTTTCACTTTAGTGCTGAAAATGGTCGAGTGATTAACATAATTAATGCTGCCCCTTCCCATGGCATGCAGCAAAAACCCAAGCACAGGAGGACAGGCTGAAAATGCAGGGCCTACCTGTAGTATGAAATATATATTTTTGTGTCTGCCTATTTTTAAAAGGTCGTTTGAGATACCAAGAATTTTAGACTGAAAAAAGCCTATCATGGCTCATTTTCTGTAAGTGGGAAAAATCATTTTTAGGTCCTGGCTAACTATATTTTAGTTCCATGTAACAGTTTTTTGGGTTTGGAATTGTTATGTGGCTCTAGCCATGATTATTTTTTTCCCCCTGAGGTACTAAACAGTAATGCTGTTTTGTTTTCCCTAAGTTTGTAAATCTTGAAAAAGAAACTAAAAAAAAGAGCTTTGAAATAATATATTTCTTTTTAAAGTATTTTTGGTGCTCCTGTAATACAGGGAGTTAGGGTAGATTAATGCATCTGTTGTACCTCTGACCTCCACAGTACAAAATGAACCTGTACCAGAGACACACCCTGCAGAAATATAAAGTATTTTTTACTTTTTTTTTTTAATGCTGTAAAATCTCGTTTAGAAAGAGGAGGGGAGCAATATGCATGTGTAATTTGTTTTACAGAACTTGTTGAATTAGATGGACAGAAAAATTTTCCAGGGCTCTTAATGTGTGTCCTGATGTTTCTTCATGTGAAGCATGAAACCTTGCAGTAATAGTGACTGTAAACTTGTAAAATTCATTACAGGAAATATATGTACCTGAAATAAAATTATGACATTAACTAGATCTTTATTTCAGATGAAAGTTTTAGCTCTTTAATAAACACAGATGTCATGTGTGCCACTAAGAGAAAAAGAACTGCAGATTAACTACCTTTAAATAATGTGGGGTTTTATTTTAAACAGGGCATTGTAATAAGAGGAAGGTGAAAAAATATTTTGGCATCTTAATCATTCTAGGTTTGGCTTCCCATTTTTGGTAGTCACAAAGTAACAGGTGCTGAATTCCTTCAGCAAAGCATCCATAACGAAGATTCGTAGTGAAAGAGAAATCTGAATTCCTAGATGGTGGAGTTATAGTAGGACTCAGTTAAGCTTCATCCCCAGCCTGGCCCTTGGATGAGCTTGTTTCCCTCCAGTGGTGAGAGGAAGTTGCTTAAATGTATTTGGACAATTCTCTGATGATCAAATCCTCTCCTGAAGGAATTCTCTGTGCTGCTGGTGAGGAGAAGACAGAACTCCCTGGCTTTGCTGGCCCAGCTCAGTGTCACCCTGTGTGACTTTGAGCCCAGCACTTCCTCACCTGGAATTTTGCAGCTCCCTGCAGGTTTATCAGGAGCCAGGCACGGCTTAATCAGGGCTGGCGGGCGTTGACTTTGAGCACAGGCACTGGAACAACTGTTGTTGCACTTGGCAAGATGGATAGATACATTGATTAACCTTGCTGCCTGAAGTAATTCTCCTCAGGTATTTTAATTCCTGGTCTGGGTTCCAAATAAAGAGGGCTGCACTGAGCAGGCTGACCTTTCTGGGTCATGGGCCAGTGAAGGTTCACAAGTTGAGGTTTAGGCACAGGGGGGTTTTGAGGTGAGATTTTCAAGTTTTCCTTCAGAGGTCTGTGCTGCTCTTTCCTCTGATGGACTCGCTGGAGAAGCATGGTACCTTTGAAAATGTTGTCTTGAGGGATTCTTAGTTTCTGTATTGGAAGAAAGAGACATTTAGCAAGTGTCCAGGCTTTTAACCTTGTAACTTGTAGCTACATCTACTTTTTCTATCTTTCACCTTTCCACTTTACATGGTAAAAGAATTTTCTCTCTTGTCTAAATGCTGTCTTAGAGGTAGGAAAGTGGTTGCCATTATCTGCTTCTCTGAGTAAAATTCTCAGGTCTGCTAAAGGTACATTCCAATTGTCACATTAAAACATTCCTAAGCTTACTGGCTGCCCTCAGGGCTTGGCACTCCTGCATGCATGGAAAAGGTGTAGCTGGCAGGGGAAAGTGTCAAAAATGAGTTCTGTGGGTGGATTCTGACAATAATCTGAAGATCAGCTCGACTTTATGAGAGCCCATTTAGACTTCAGCTCTGTTCTCTTTGAGTTCTAATGTGAGAGATAAAAACCAAGATCCAATACATGGGGGGGAAAAAAGTGATTTCAAATTTCCCCAAAAGGGAGTGGGGCCAAGAGAGTGCATCAGACTGTCTGTTAGTTTGCTGTTCATGAGAAGGGGAGGTTGCACATCCCTGCTTTGCTTTAATTTAGCAATTAATTCCATATAGGTGTGGAACTGTGGCTCCTCAGACCGGCCAAGATCAGCAGTATGAGCCCTGCCCTTTTATTTAAATGGGCAGCTGCCAGCAAGAAAAGGAGCTGGAGAGAAGTGGGGACAGCTTTTGGGTCCAGAACTGCTGCTTTTGGAGCCCTCTAAGGAGTAAATGTGTGTTGGGATGCCAGGATGAATATCTGGCAGTTCAAATGGCTGCTGGTAAGTGCAGAATTTTAGAAGATAAGAGCTGGGACGGATGTCAGGGTTCCACCTGCTCTCTTTGACTGTCTCAAGGTGGCAGTGTGAATGTTGGGTTCTACCAGCCTGTGGCAGGAGCATTCTCAAACGTTTCTGCAGGCTTTGAGAAGCTATTCAGGGGTGAGAGATAAACTTCTGGTTTTAACTAATTTATAGGTTTAACTGCTTTTCAGAATATCCTCGAATGTGTCCACGAGGCCCAGTTAAACTGAAAATACTTAAGCTACCTAAGTGTACTGTAATCTGGTTTTGCCTTTAACAGGCTGAACTCTGAATTGCTCTCTCACTAAGGCTGTATATGCTCCCTCTCCATCTTTTTCCTGAAGACTGATACAGCAGAGGCATTAAACACATATTTTTCTTAGAGCACCATCAGTTTAGAGAGCTCTGTCCTTTTACACTGAGTAAAATCATAGACTTCAGTAAAATATATACTTGGCTTGCTGATTACCATAACCAGGACTCATAAAAGAACTGAGCAAGGCAATGTGTATGCTCCCAAGAGAAATAGGTTTGGTATAATTCTCAGGAGTTTTCACCTGGTCTTACCACTGTCTGAAGCAGCCATTTGTCCTGGTGTTCCCATATTATTTTGGATGGGACTTTCAGAGCAGCTTTGATCTGTGATAAGCTTTGATCCTCCTGGCTGAAGCTTTTCTTTATTGATTATTTTCCCAAAAAGTTGCAGTTCGGTTTAAAGGGCTTATCTTTTCTCCGCTTGTATTTTCTTCTTTCCTTTCTCAAATATTTTTGGTCAGCTCTCACCCTTGGGAAGTCCTCAGCTCGTTTCACAAGGAATTGCTATTTCCATGGCATTGTCTTTGTTTATCTAGACTTGGAATCAGACTTCCTGCATTTGAGGGCTGCTCACCTCATCTGATTTGGGAAGATGGTTGTTTCTTTTTATTTGTCCCAGCATATTTTTTTCACTGGGGTATGGGGGGTGTGTGAGCACAGTTCTGTCAATAATATCTACAAATTTCTGATTATTCAATGTCATTTACACCATTCACCTGTTCTGATTTTCTTGTTATTAAATAAAAGAAATCTTATTGGGGGAACAATTGTATTTAATGTGGTATTTGCCTGTAGTATCTGTTTGTATACCAGCTTACAATTCAGTCTTTGAGCAAAAATATATGATTTAATGGGATTTATCTTCAGACAGTGTTTTAATAGCAAGTGAACCTTTTGTGTAGCTTCCTCTTTGAGAAATGTGGTGGTACCATGTTTGAAGAATACCCTTCTGTGGTGCAAGATGTTTGGGTTTTTTCCTTACTCTCTTTAATTTGGAGTAGGTGAATATAACTTGCATATTTCATTTCTATACTCATAGGTTGTATTTCATGTGTCAGAGTAAGGACCTGGCAGATCTGCTGTAATGGGAAATAAGCAGTTTATTTGAATTCAGTTTCAGTGGTAAAGTGGTAAAGAATATTCCCTCCATCCACCAGTAGTTGTGAAGCTCTCAGGCTTTAGGCCACTGTTTTGCCTTTGTTTAGTCAAAATTTGTCAACAGGTTAATAAGGGAAGGGCACATAAACGAACTATATATGATCCTTAAAAAATGAGGTTGAAAAGCAGTGGCTCAGTGACACCCTCAAATCCTCTTACCTGCTAAATAAGTTGCAGAATTAGCAGGAATGTTTCTAAAATTACAGCCCAGTCATTAATTCAGGCTGTTACTGCAGATTCACACAAGCATCTTGCCAAGTGTCTCACTGGCCCATTTGATGTGGGGTA
>VZTT01030410.1:9969-33902 GCA_013400855.1 Buphagus erythrorhynchus | reverse complement strand
TTTTGTTTTTTGGTTTTTTTTGTTTGTTTGTTTTGTTTTTTTGTTTTTTTTTTTTATTTTCTCTAACAGGAAGCTTCAAGATTTTGCTCAGGATCAAACTTTTCTGGTGAGTGCTGCACTTTAGGCCTTCACACCTGAGTATGGACTTACTGAGGGAGCGACCAGCTGTGCTTGAGCTGTGAGCTTGTTAGAAATCAGAAGATTGGCCTTGTGCTATGTTAAGGCAATTGTAGGACCACTAAAATGAGCATTCACAAGTCAAGAAAATCTGGAATTGCAAAATGCTTGCTCTATCAACCCAGACACAGCTTGGCAGTAATTGCTGTAGGATATCTAAATTAAGCAATGAGGCTTCTGTGGTGGCAACTGCTATGAAAGACTTTGCAATGTACATCAGCTCCTCCAAGATCCAAATGCACTTTTACATTCAAGGGGGAGTTGTCAGCATTGAGATCCTCACAAACAAGCCACTGAGGCCCTAAATCAGCAAAATACTTTTAAGAATATCCTTAAGTACTTTGTTGTTGATGAGAGGAGACATAAGCTTTTAATTATTTGTGCTGAACCAGGGAGATGGGAGGCTTCTTGAGTATCTTTTAAAACACTTAAATGCTAGCTGTGCCCTGAAATGCAGAGCCTGAGATGCTGCTGCCTTACCCTCTCTCAAGCTGCACTTGTCCTCTGTGAATATGCTCACTAACCTTCAAGTAACTTGCTTTGCATCTGATTCTTTGTGGGAATTTTGCCTATCCCAAGTGCTTATCAGTTTAGAGGAATAGGCATAATGCTGTATTCAGCTTTAACTGGAACACTTCTGGTAACTGTCCATCTTATACAAATACTGCTGAGCATGGGATTATTAAATAATCTGAAAGACAAATGGAGGATGAAGCCAGGAGGGGAACTGACTTGTCTTTTTTTTGTTGGCATCTATATCATAACCAGCTATTGGTAGATACTTCATCCCTATCAGCACAGCTAGCATTTTGGAGTTCACCACAGGAGGCAGAAAAAGGGAGAAAAGAACTCCCCATCCCCTCTCCAAAGCAGCAGGCAGTTGCAGCTGTTCTGAAGGAGAAGGTTTGTGTCAGCAGATCTTATACAGCTATGCTCAAAAAGTTTGTGTCAGCAACCATAAAAGCTGGCCCATCAGCAATTCTGTTTTATTCCATACACAAAATGCATATTACTGAACAATTATGCCAAAGGCAGGGAATATTTCTTGATAGCACAACTTGGAAGTAGCGTCTCCCTGTGGGAGCAGTCATGTCACATGCCATAGAAGTCTCTGTGGGTTTAGATGGAAATCCTTGTTGTGGGTCCTTGCTGTAAGATTGTGTTGAGTGCCAAGTCATTTGGTGTTGCATCTTGGCCAAGGTAGTCTTGGCCTGATCCAAAGTTCAGGGGAAGTAGTGAATTGCTTGTAATTCCAAAAAGCTTGTTCAAGCATGCTCCCCAAAAGCATATTCATTATAAAGGAAGCTTAGTGATGTTTAGATTTTTGGCCTATGAAGTCTTCAGAGACTACATAAAACACACAGTGATTTTGGTGTGCAGTTCAATCTAGCTGGTGTAGAGTAGAAAGGAGAACTAGGGTGAATTTTGAATAAAAATTGATTTACTGCTTTAATATATGTTTACTGCTCTAGCTCAACCACCACTTAACTGTGTTTTGGTTGTCTCCATTAAGAAAGATGTTTTCATTCTTCTTTTGTCAAAAGTCACAGTTCAAAACATTTATTTAATAACTTCAGTGAAGGAACAGAATTGGGTTTTAATTTCACTTTTTATTGAATGAGCCTTGCTTTTCTCTCCAGTGAATAGCAACAACTTGCTGCACAGTCCCTGTCTCTGCTTATGGTAAGCACAAGTTCTGTAAGAAACAAGCCAAAGAAACTCAAGCAAAACATCACGCTTGAAATAGTTAAGGAAGTAGGAGAAGAGAAGCATAAAAATCCACCAACACTCATTGAGGATTTGATACCTATCCATATACAGGAACTTGACTAATTAATTGCATGAATCTCCACATCTGATTTCTGGTAATACAAACCACTTTGGACATGGGGACGCTGGTGATCCAAGTCAGTGTGGAAATCACTGTGATGCTGAGATCTGCCTTGCCTACTTGTTGGTTGTTATCCCTAGTCTGCTGCTGGAGGTAACTGCTGCCAACCCCTCAGCCAGCACAGCACATTTTATGAGACACCCGTTTCTTTTAAGCAGCCTTTGAGAGTATTTATAGATCTGGATACCTGTGTGAGGCAAGGAAGGGAACGTAAAGATTAGGTGTGCTCAGAAGTTTGCAACTAGGCCACTAGTGCCAGGTGATAATACCCAGCCAGAAGGGGGTGTGTGTGTGTCACTAAAACAACTTTGAAAATAACAAACAAAATGATGAACCCCCAAATGAAACAAAACAAACAAAGTCCACCAAAAAAAACCCCACCGTCAACAGGAACAGCAAAGTCTTGCAAAGCCATCTGACCACAGCTGAAGCCAACTTAAAAAAAGACCCTATGTAAGAGCTAGCATAAATTTTAGCAAAACAATAACAAAGGTTACAAGGTAGAAGAAATGTTTTCATGGAGTTGCAGTTNCTACATTCCTTACTGCCTTCCTTTCCCTCCCTTCCTTCCTTCCTCCCTTCCTTCGCCTTCCTTCCTTTTCCTTTCCTTTTTTCTCCTGAAATCAGGAGACTGTCAGAAAAGAGAGGAAAAAAAATCAAGTCATTAAGTATACAATATTTTCTGTTTTCTCCATGGATCTTCTAGTAATATGATATTCAGTCAAAAACAAATAAATGAATACAACAGATTTGACTGTGTTGTGTTTTTCAGAGAATGACCCAATTATTAATTTGTAGCCATATATGCAGGCACAATCTCAGAAAATGAAAACAAATGCCCTGAGGACTAACTGTGGGTGTTTCTATATAAGCTAAAGAATAGTTTCAATATTGTGCCATCTTGAATGTCTCCCCACCACTTAGGGACTGAGTTGATAGTCATGTCCAGTGATGATTTGTTTTCTCAGAACCTCCTCTACAGTAGTACCTTAATGGCTCTGATGTGCAGGATACTTCCTGCCTTCTGTCATGTATGTTCAGAGTTGGCACTGGCCAAGAACGTTTGTAGGTACCACACAGTGTTTCCATTACATTCCTCATCTGACTGCACACCTTCCTGCAGGTTGTCTAGAAGCTAGGAGGTCCTCTCTCCATTGGTTAATGGTGTCCATGAAGTGGGTGAAACTAGAGGAGAAAAGCTCTTGAGAATTTTTAATCTTTTAATGTTTTTTGACAATTCAAATAACTTTAGTGACTCATGAAAAGATAAGGGGCACCAACTGTTTCTCTTTGAGAAACCACTCTAGCTGCCTAGTAGAGAGGAAAGGAAGGAGATCAAGCTGGTTCACTTGAAAAGCAGTTAGTTTCCTCTCTGTCCAACCAACCTTAGTGTCTTCAAAAACACATTTTTCTAATACAGAGCTTAAATTTTTCTTTTTTGTTTCAGCTTCAGCCCTTGACACTAGTGCAGCTAATCCCAGTAAAAATATTTCTCTTCCTTTCAATCATTTTTTTCCTGTGAATATTTATATAGTTACTTAGCTCTTTCCTTTAATTATTTTCCCTTTAGGCCAAATAAATTTAGTTCTTGTTATCTTACTTTCAAATTGTATTTTTAAGTAACAAAGCATTGTTAAATATAGTTTAAATCAGGCAACATATTGCATCCAAGATTTCACAATAATTTCAAAATTAGGCTTTAGAAGACAATAGTGTCCATTTTACTAAGACCTGCAATACAATGTTATTAATTAGTCCCTTGTCAGAAATTTTTGAACATTTGACATAATAACTGTCTCTTAACAGTAATTTACTGTGTATTACTGGCATATAAAACCCTATTGTCAGACTTTACATGAATTCTCCATCCTATTTTAATACTAATTACAATGACTACTTGAGTGTTTAATTTTTAAACACTGAATTAATTTTTCTTTTGCTTGTTAAAACACTGTGAAATAGCTTGGAAAATTTTGTGACATTTGACAATGGATTTCATAATGCCTGATGGAAGGTATTGCATGTTTCCTCACATCCTGCTCTGGCAATGTTAATGCTATTCATTCTTTAGCAAGAATGGGGCTGGGAAGAAGTCCAGGCTTATCCATCTATTCCTGAGGGAACTGTAGGATAGACAGGATTATGGGATTCAGAGATTCTTAACTTCTAAAGCATTAGTTTGAATTGCTAGTAACTGAAAAGTTTCTATACTAAATATATTTGCAAAGTCTCTTACGTACAATTTGTATACCAAATGGATGCAGGACTTGAAGGAATACTAAGTAAATTTGCTGACTATACAGAATTGGGAAGAACTGTTGACTTGGAGGCAGAGGGGCCCTTCAGGGAGACCTTGACAAATTAGAGAAATGGGCAGTCAACCACTGTGTAAAGTTTCAAGATCTGCTCTTGGGCTGGGGTAATCCAGGATGTGCCTTTGTGCTGGGGAACAAGCTGCTGGAGAGCAGTGAAAGGGATCTGGGGGTCCTGGTTGATGGCAAGCTGAACATGAGCCAGCAGTGCCCTGGCAGCCAGGAGGGCCAACCCTGTCCTGGGGACATCAGGCACAGCATCACAGCCAGGCAAGGGAGGGGATTGTCCTGCTCTGCTCTGAGCTGGGGCAGCCTCACCTCCAGTGCTGGGGGCAGCTTTGGGCACCACAATGTAAGACAGACATTAAACTATTAGAGAGTGTCCAAAGGAGGGCACAAAGATGGGGAAGGGCCTTGAGGGGAAGCCGTGTGAGGAGCAGCTGAGGGCACTTGGTCTGTTCAGCCTGGAGGAGACTGAGGGGAGACCTCAGTGCAGGTACAACTTCCTCAGGAGGGGAAGAGGAGGGACAGGCACTGATCTCTGCTCTGTGGTGACAGTGACAGGACCCAAGGGAATGGCCTGAAGCTGTGTCAGGGGAAGTTTAGGGTGGCTGTTAGAAGAAGATTCTTCACCCAGAGGGTGGTTGGCACTGGAACAGGCTCCTCTGAGAAATGGTCACAGCCCCAAGCCTGACAGAGTTCTCGAAGCATTTAACAATGCTCTTGGCATACAATGTGACTCTTGGGGCTGTCCTGTGCAGGGCCAGGAGATGGACTTCCATGGTCCTTGTGGGTCTCTTCCAACTCAGGATATTCTCTAACTCTATGAAATGGTATCCTGCAGGTTTTCTGTGGATATTCTCTCCTGAAAAAGGTAAATAGAAGTTTAAAAAGATGTTACAACTAGAATCTGACAGAAATTCTCTCTTAGCTCAATAATATATTTTTGCCTATTTGAATTTGTTCACTATAATTTTTACATACAATATTGCTAAGTCATTACCTGGTAGTGTATATAGATCTTGCGTTCAGCTCAGATTTGTAGATACTCTCTTGAAATTAAAAGTGGAAGTGATGAGGATTAAAGATTTATCACTGCTTCCTCACTAAGATCTTGACTATCCCTGGTTAAAACTTCTAAGTGCGCTTTGAGGCAGAGTTACTGAGACACCTGCAACGTGACTAAAAAATATTCTGAAGATGGATCTTTTGAATATTTTGACCAATAATTTGAGCTTTGCACACTCATGCCTTTAGCTCTAACACTGGATATTTTAAAGCAGGCTTATAATGAATGATGGAAGTTTACATTTTTCAGGTGACAGTCTAAACACATTGCCACTATACCTAGTTTAAATTTACTAAGCAAGTAAGCAATAAAACAAAGTCTACAGAGGTAAATAAAACCAGGGTTACTTGGATATACTGAAAATAGATGCATGATGAGTATTATTAAGAGGCGATTTATGCTGACTTTCTAATAACTCTCTGCTAAAATATGTATTTCAGGCAGTTCTGTCAGCTTTATTCTTTTTAATTTTGGTCTAAAGATTTTTATCTGATGCGACTGTTTCCTTTGGGAATTATAAAATGCATAAATTTCTCAGGATGAGAGAGTTTCTGTGGTTCATTTTTCTTGGACTCTGTTGGTTGAGACTCCTTATCAGTGTCTGTAGTGTTTTTTATTTTGAATTCTTCTCTTAAATCTTCAGTTTGATTTAAAACTACTTATAGAATAGAAAAAGTTTCCTTTCTATATGAGTGCAGAAGGTGTCTGTACTGGTATGGATACAGGAAGCCTTATTCTTTTCATAGGTGGAAAGAAACAGGGTTTGAATTCCCGTAATTCTGTTTGTACTACAACTAAGTTCATCCTGTGATCGTGTTGAAAGAAGCTAGAAACTAATTCCTCTGGGAAAATTTCCTGCCCTAAAACTAAATGTATATTGTTTTATCTAAATTTTCAAATGCAACTGATTTAAGTCTCATGTCTTTAAGTATTAAAGCTGTGTTCATCCTACCCATGACAAAAATGTGTCTTGCTGGTTCAGCACAAGCAAATACAGCCCCTGTTCTGTCTGGCTTTTTGCTTCTGGTTCAAAAGGGCACAGGTATCTCATGACTCCTGTGTCACACTGATCAGCCTGTGTAGATGTAACTACCCTTAAGACTGCCTCTAATGTCTAGAAAGACCTTATAGATGAAAAAAATTAGAAGACTAAATTTTACTCTTTCTTGGAAATGGGTGGATGGAAGTTGATACAGATTCTGGTTTAATTTCTTCTAATTACTGTGACTTTCCAGTACTAGCCCACAGAAGCAACAAGAATCTCTAGGTTTAGTTCAGATCCCTAGCACAGAGTTTTTTACTACAAATCCTGCCTAGCGTCCAGCTGCTGCTCCAGAAGGTTCTGTTGAATCCTGTGTCCTGCCTACCAGCCTTGTGTGGGTGTTCAGGTTACAATGGTGTCTGTTGTGGATCAAGCTGGATCAATCTCCAGGTCTTTGACTGTGTCTGCCTTGACTTCACAGGTAGTTCACACCCCCAGCTCTCAGGTCGACATGGTTAGGTGTCCAGTGCTAGCCAAGATTCCCATGTGCTGTCCTCCTGCTTCCTAGTTACTGTTCCAAAAAGACACTGGTCTCACAGAAGTCTCATGTCATCTGCAAGCCCTGTCTGGACTCCAGAGTGTCTCAGAAGTATTAGACACTGTTTCATCTAGAAGTTGGTGTCAAAGCAGAGGGCTCTGCTCTATCTGTTACCAAACAACCACAGCTGTCCTGTTGTCCTTTTGAAGAGGCCCATAGAGATGAACTAGTAGCAGCCTGTTCCACCTTCAGGAAATTGCATGTAGTGAGGGATGGGATTAATTTCACCTAACATTAGAGATCAAACACTTACCTAGTCTACAGAAGGAGTCTAGACAATTAGCTTGGTAATATGACGAGGCATTTGTGATGAGGAGATGCCTGAGCTGAGTGAGAGGATGGTGCTTGCTTCTTCCTTATGGCTGAAGAGCAAACCTGGATGGCTAATTTGAACTGCAGCCATGGAGTGTACACCTACATGGTCTGCTAATGAAACCATGATTAGCCTGCAGGTATGCTCTAAGGCACAGCCAGGCACCAGAACAGCCCAGAACTCGAGTGGCTAGGGTGCTTTGTCTGTTGCTGTGTCAGGGACTGCACCACAGCAAGTGTCCAGGCACTGCCTGTGGGACAGCAAGGGGAAAGGAGGTGAAGCTCACCCTGCTCCTGGCTGCTTAGGAGGAGACTCCTAGCAGGTAGATAGGTTAGGCTTTAAGACATTTCCATTGACGATATGAAGACAGGTCTGAATCCATGCCTGGGGAATCCACTTTATGAGTAGGGCTACAGCCCACACTAAACTATCCCCACCCTCACTCAAACACCCATTAATGAGCTTGATGACTATGTGAAGCCATTTTAAGTGAAATTCAATGTGGACTACTTGCTTAAGTATTTACCCAGAGTCTTAGGGTGGGCCATGGCATATGCTAAGTTCCACACTGCTGTTTCTACACTACAGTAGTATTTATGCACATTACCCTAAATAAGGTAACTTTTGTAGAATGATTGCATTAAGTCTACAGTGTGGACATAGTTCCTTTCCAGGGAATTTCCTGTAGGTCTTGAGCAAGCCTTGCAATCCTCAGAGGCAGATGAAGACACTTGAAGATATTTCCTCCCTGTGGCAGGGAAGGAAGTTTGCCAGGGAAAGTCCTGTGGTGCTGGCCCTAACCAAGTGTGCAAGATTGTTATCTTTGAGTACGTTGCTAACTTCATAATTGTATCATGATCTAAAAGCTGACTCCTTCTTTGTTCTCTTTGTCATCCTGTCATCCTACTATAGATCTATATATATATACCCACACATGCATAGCCACAGAGTTATATATGCAAACACACTGTAATGGGGAACGTGGGTGGCTGTTCTCATAGTTCTATTTGGAAAGCTAAAACTAGGCTTTTGATGTTAAAAATGGTGTACAGTGCCCAGAGCAGTGGTTCAGCTTTGCCTCCTCTCCCTGTTTGCTGGGTAACCATAGCTACTGCACTTTCCTTAGCAATAACAGATTTGTGAGAGATTCCTTCTTCCAGAATTACTGATGTAATTACAAATACCAGCAGAAAGCTTCTGCAATAGAAGTCCATTTTCTTCTACTGCTTCAGCCTGTTTTCTGTCATATCTGCTCAAGCCATGAGCAAAGTCTGCCCCTGGTTTTGCTCAATCACATACCAGTCACCTCTTTAACCCGGTTTTGGTTGACAGGAGCAGCTGACACCACCAGTCCCTGCTCTAAAGAAAATAACCAGTAGTTCTGCTTCTGCTGAGTATGTTGATGTTTAACCATAAATCCTAATAGATTATCCTGAATTGTTTTCACTAGCTATTGGAGACGCAAGTGTTAAAAAAGTACAAGCCCCTTCATAAAAAGCATGCAAGGATTTCAGATCTCCTGCAGACAAGGCAAGCCAGGGGGGAGAATAAATCATCACAGGCACTGTGGTACTGATGATTTGTATTCTTGTAGCACCTATTCCTTAGTCCTGAACAGACACAAAATAAAAGGTATTCCCCTGCCCCAAATGATGGATAATCTTGGCACAACAGAAGGAAAATAGCAGATGGGTATAGATGCATAAGGGAATACAGTCAGCCTGGGTCAGGATAATGCCAACCCTACCTTAGCAACTGTCTAACTTCAGTTGAATTTTTGAGGCTTTATGACTTTGGAACATTTCAATACAGAGATACAATGCAAACACTGTCATTGGGCTGTCATTAAAAAAAAAAATAATACTGTTTTGTAACATTTCTAATATGTAAGGAAAGGTTAGATTTCCTTTATTCTTTTGATACCTATTTGCAGTGTGGTTCTTGTATGAATGTCACCGGACACTTGAGTTCAGGCAACTGAATCACAGCCCTCTTCCCCACTAACATTGAAGATGTCTGATCAGAGCATGCACACATGGTGTATAATCTTCATTTGGGCAACCTCAAGTGTTGGCGTAAGAGTAGCAGCTGAAAAAATGGCTGTGTTGAAGGGATGCTCAGCCTAGATACATGCAGAGCTAACATCACACTGGGGACAAAGAACCCGATATAGGAGTGGAAGAAAACTGATTTTCACCAGTTGGGCTGAGTAGGTAGAGATCCTACACAGCACGTTCTCAGTTCTAAATTCTTTAGGTTACCATTTACCTGCACAACTTGTCAGTGCAGTATTCTTGTTTTGAGTGCCTCGTCAGGTGTGTCACATCAAACTGAACACTGTCTTTGCACTTTGTACCCAGCAACTGAGCTTTGCAAGGAATAGGTACAGAGGGAGCTACCCCTCAAGGGGCAGTGCTGTGGGCATTTCTGTAGCCTGTGCTGGTGTCAGCCTGGGTGCAAACCTTCTGCCTTGGCAGCAGGCAATCCCACCTGCATCTGGAGAAGTAGGGGTCAGCTCTACTGCCAGACTCTGCCCTCAGGGCAGGGCTCTGGTACTGATGTGCACTGCATGTGCTGCAGGGGAATAGCCTTGCACAGGATGGGTGATGGTATTTCACAGACCTCTGCCTGATGGGAACCCAAGGTAAACCTTGGGGCTAGGAAACCAGGTTATCCATCCCTGAGTCCTGCACCATCTGCTTGCAGCCCACCAAAGTGAAGGCATATCGCTTTCTCAGCATTACCCATCTCATCCACCCTCCCATGCTCTTTATGTTCAATTTTCACATCACTTGGTGGCATTTTGTCTTAGTTTTGAGCAGTTTTGCAGGTGAACAGTTGTACTGCCATATGCTGTGTGACTTGCAGCAGTGCCTACATGAGCTGAGATCCCAAGTGTATCACTCAAGGTAAGGGAAGTTGCCTGCCATGGCTTTGTACAGGGATATGGAACAATAAGTCCTTGATTGAAACCTCTGGATGCTAGTTAATGCAAGCAATGACTGGTTCATTTACAAGGAGAATGGGAGTGATGCTGCTGTTATGAAAAGTAGACATGAGCAAGGATGTAACTTTTGTTCACAGCAGAACCTGTATGATTTTTCTAAATTGTTGTGTATCACTTAGGTTTTTTTATCTGTCTCCACTCTTGGGTAAAATAAATGCTTTCAGTAAAAAAATCTTGGTTATTTTAATGTATACTTCCTTTGCAAATGAATAGGAAGAGTTAGAGAATGAAGCAGCAGTATTACTTTAGTGTGTGAAGCTGTATTATAAGCAGAGATACCCATGGAGGACCAGAACTGTCTCTATTACTATGCAGAGAAAATACAAGAATATTACTGTCTGATTATATTTGAGGAAAGTAGGAATAATTTGGAACAAAAATCACAAAGACTGATTTTAAATTTTAAGTTTAAAGAACATTAGTTATTAAGAGCTGTATTGCATTGTGTCCCTTTAGTCTTGTAGAGAGTATGCAAAATTTAAATTTTTGTTGTTCCATGTAGAATGTTACATTTAGCCTTTCTGGTGTGTTTATGCTATGTCACAAAATCACTGCAACAAAGTTTCAATTTTACAGTTATAAAGTTGGATTGTTCTACAATTTTTTCCTTGATACACCTGCTTTACAGAGCAAACCACTAATGAGATAGCTTTGCTCAAGTATACTTCAGAAAGGTTGTGTTGTTGTTTGGGTTTCTGGTTTGTTTTTTTGTTTGGGGATTTTTGTTTTGTTTTGTTTTTTGGTTGGGTTTGCATGTTTTGTTGGGTTTTTGAGTTTTCTTCAGTAAAAGATATTTTGATCCTTTAGTAGGAACTTTGCTAGAATTTAACTCAGGTAGCCTACTCAGGAAAACTCAGTTTTAACACATACTTGGATTAAACTATGAAGGATTGAAAGAGTTTACTTATCTTTAAAAAAAAACCACATCAATGTAACTATGGAAACATGCCAAATCAATTTTTAAAAATCAGAAATTTTTAAATTATTTCATTTGGAAAAGGCCTCTAAGATAATCCAGCCATTAACCCAGCACTGCCAAGTCAACCACTAAACCATGTCCCTCAATGCCACATCTGCACATCTTTTAAACACCTCCAGGGATGGTGACTCAGCCACTTCCTTGGCTAGCCTGTTTCAGTGCCTGAACAAAGATGCTAAAAGAACTAGCTATGCTAAATATGAATTTTTTTCCTCCCGAGAATAAAAGTGAGTATTTGTTAACAGGAAGGATAAAGGGTTTTGTAACTTCCCCAAAAGCATGCAAATAGATTGCATGAGAAAGACCTTAAAGGTGGTGAAGCAATGAAGGCACTCATAGATGTCATGTAAAGTAATTCTTGTAATGATCACTTGGAGCAGTAGCTGGGAAGGAGTTAACTTAATTCTTAATTCTTAGCACTTCACGTGGCACAGTGTTTCGGATTTGTGGCTAAGGCTGTGTTGGTGACACTTCAGTGGGTCATCAATTAGCAGTGCTTGCACAGCCTGAAGGTTTTCTTTTTCCCATCTGTCCACCAGTGAGGAGATGGGGGACACAGCCAGGACAGCTGACACAAATTGGCCACAGGGATGTTCCACACTATATAGCATCTTGCTAAGTAATTAAAAGTGGGGTAGAGGAAGAAGAAAGGACGGGGGGTGGCTTCCTAGTTGGCCAGTGTGCAGAGACTGGCTGGGCATCAGTCTACCTATGGCAGGTTGTGACAGAGTAACTTCTTCTGGTTATGTGGGGGTTTTTTTTGTTTTTTTTCTTTACCTTTTAAACAATCTTTATCTCAGCTCATGAGTTGTCTCAGTTTTGTTCTTCCTGTTTTCTCCCTCTGCCCTTCTGCAGTGATGGAGTGAGCAAGCAGTTATGTGGGTGCTTGGCTGCTGGCCAGGGTCAGCCCACCACAGTCTTTTTTGGCACCTGATGTGGAACTTGAGGGGTTTAAGATGACAGATTTGATCAGAATGTGCTAGACTGAGCTTACAGCTGTTACAGATACTTAGCTGTTACTTGGCAGCCTAGTACTTGCTCTTCCTAGCTCTGATGATGGCATATTTACTCCCTTACCTGCTCCATTACTTTCACCCTTTCTTGCTGTACATTGAATTCCAGGGCAAGTCAATGGCTCCTTTCTGCTTTTGCTGCTTTCTGTGTTGTGACTTTGTTTTGCCTTGCCTGGGAAACCTATGATAAAAGCACTATGCTGAGGCCAAGCCTGGTATTTGCCCTTGCATCACTGCCTCCCAGTCTCTGGAGAACCCTGTTATGAGCCATGGGTAAGGCTATGTTGGAGAAGGTTTCTTCTGAAGGACTGTGACCATGGATAGGTCTATGCCACAGTAGGTATAACCCTGAAGAGACTGTAATTTACAGATAAGGCTCCATTTTGGAGCAGGTACAACCTGCAGTCTGTGGATAAGGCAGCTAGGTTGATAGTGTTGGAAATGGTCTTGGCGCTTTGTTTTGCAGTTTGCTCTGTTCTTTTGCAGCCATTAAAAGTTAACTGATAGGTAATAAAATGATGGTTAGTTTACTGTAGTTTATGCTTGGATGAAGCCCTGAAGCTACTGCTCTAAACAAAAGCCCAATTTGTATTTTGAATTTACTGATCATATCTGATAGATAGAGGTAATCAACAGGTATTTTACATCCTCAGTTAATTCACTGTCTTATGCCTTGTGCCATACTTGTTTCTGCCTTTGTTTAATGGATGTTTCATTTGTTAAAATACTGAATTTTAGAAACCTAGTCTACCATTCATTTGGTGGTTATTTGTTTAATTCACTTTTGAGTACACTAATTCAGCTATCTCATCATTCTAAACTCCTCCAGTGGTTAATGAAGCAAAGGATTCTTCCAGGATCCTCTTCACTTTGGGATACATTAGCAAGTAGTGCAAGCCAGTGGCAGACCTGAAGAACAAAAGAGTCAGTGCTGAGAATCTGATGCCCATACTACTAAACTTAGTGATTTTTTTTTTTCTTGTACTCCTAATAGTCCTAATCTGGTCCCATGGGCTGAATGCCCATTACATTTGGAGTGTATTGGGTACACTCCTGGTCTCCATCTTCCAATTTATTTGATCTAAACCAAATAAAGTTTATGTTCCCTGAGACTGTGTGAATGAGTAATATGAACCAAAGCCCAGAAGGGGGAAGAATTGGGAATTTAACTTTAAAAGCTGTGCTCTCTTCTGATCTAGGCTAAAACACTAATATAGATGTAGCCTCAAAGCACTGATGTCAGATTACAGTTCTGAATTTCTTGCTGTAGCAGTCTCCTCCTTTTGTCATTTCCCATAGAGCAAATCTGGGGAGACTCAGCAGCTACTTCATTGCAGAAAAGTTGAGTGCTGAGATTTATGCTGTGATTTCCATGTGACACAACTGCAGTGTGGACCTTCCCTCCTGGCAAGACTGAGCTTTTCAAGAGTCTTTTAAAGCAGCCAGTTTGTCAGTCAGTCATTCATCAGATGGCCAAGCTGAATAAGCTCATGTAAATTAAAATGTTTCTGGATGCTGAAGATGAATCACTTCTTTGATGACTTTAGATATCTTCAGTGTTTCTGTTTGTATGCAGGTAAGTCATGTGCTCCCTTCATAAAGTAGACAAAAAAAAGAGGTATTTCATCAGACCTAGTTTAAATGGCTACTTAAGGATTAAATGCTTTGTTATCTAAAGGTTTCACTTTTTCGGCCCTGACTGTATGGGTACTCTGAGCAACCATTTAGACATACCAAAAGCTGCATGAGAAACCCACTTCTCCTTTCCATATTTGAGCCAGACTTCAAAGATATGCTTGAGGGCTGGTTTGTGTTTGGTTCTTTTTGTTGTTGCTTTTGGTGCGTTTTGTTGTGTTGTTTTGGGATTTTTTTGTCAGATTGAATCACTTTTCTAATTTTCTGTGATTTTCATACTCCCTGAGCTAATGATGACTCCTTTCACATGTGTTTTATTCAGTTCCTGGTGGTTTTTGCCTTACCCAAATTTCTCACAAACATATCAGTCATCACTAGTTCTCACCCCATGGTCAAATCTCCAATCCTATTTAATCTCAGGACTGCATACAGAAATACTCATGCTGGAACAAAGTTTAATTTATCTCTTGGTGGATGGTTGACAGCATTGTCATCCTGCAGCATATTACCATAATGAATTATCAAGCCCCTTAAAGGAATAATGAATGCTGCTTACACTGACTTTCTGCCAAAACCATCCCTTTGTAATGTAAATGAAAGAACACAGCAAAGCAGTTAGATACACGTCCAACCGCTGTGTCTGCTCAAACACATGGTGCTGAAATGGGCTGTTCCTATTCTATCTTTTTAGCCCTAGCATGATGTTTACATTACCATAGGTGCTTTATTTTTTCACTCCGTCACACCCCGGACCTGTCAAGTAGTTCCCTCCTTAAGGGTAGCTATGAGTGGTTAGAGAGTGACAAATTTTATAGAAAAGTAATACAGAAATGAATCATTGTTTTCATCTGAAGCAGAACCGGGGGATGATCACTGCATTCTAGAAAGAGCAAGCACTTGCATGAGAGTGAATTGCTTGTGTCAGAGTTTGAACCAAAAAACCCATCCACAGCATTGAATATTGTTACTCATGCAAGGCTGGCAATCTTTATTTTTTATCTGGTTTCCTTTGAAGAATCCATTTAATGAACACAAACATGCATCATGCATTTTTTTCTCCTGTGTTCCATACAATGTTAACAGTATTTCCTGTTCTTAATTTGTAGCCTCCTGTCACAAGGAAATACCACCACAAACATCACAAGCCAGCAAATACCATTGCTTTAATGGTGCTAAGAAAAAACAATGGGGCTTTGTCCTTTTCAGCATCTTTATCAAGAAGAAAAATTGCCCCTTTTCTTTTTAGCCATACATTTGTTGTAGTGTGGGGATTTTTTTTTTTTTTTTGGTTATGATAATAGTGACAAAAAGTATCTATTCTTTAGTTGTTCTTAGCCTCCTGTCCCCTGACCAAGCTGCATTTACCGTGCAAGGAAACTGCTCCTTGCTTCCAGTCTCTAGCCTGGATCAGTCCTTTTCTTTTTTTGTCTGTCCTCAGCTCTGCCTGCTGAGTCTGAATTTGGCTGTGCTCTTTTGCCCATGCCCTGGTTTGTGTTTTGCTATGTCATGACCTCTAGTGTAACAAATGTAATGTTTGACAAAGTATCTTAACAGCTTTATCCACTGTTCTGATTTCATCTGTAATTATGGTGACAATATGGGCTTTTTTTAGTTTTGCTTTTAGTATTTTTTAACAAGGCTATTCATCATCATATTGATTACCATGTAATTTGTACTCCTTTGTCCCTCCTCAAATCTTGGAATTCCCAGCTCACCTAGGTGGGCCTTTTCTTTTGAAAACTTGATTCCTCCCAAACACAGCTGCAAGCAACCCCCTAATCATGCATAAGGAAGCATACAGAGTTCATACAGAGCAGTAAATCTAGAAGTGCAAAGCATTCACTGTATTTTAGCACATTACCAGCAATATTTTGCCACATGCAAAAGGATGTTGATGTACTTATTTACTCGTCTTTTCATCAGGACAGAAGTGAGCCCGTTTGGATAGTTCATTCAGCCTGGTCAAACAACAGTGTGAAAGCCTGGCAATGTCTTTCCTGAGCCCATCAAAGGCTGCTTGTATTCCAGCTGCCAGGCAGCTTCACGCTGGAATAGGGCATGTTACAAAATGAAACAGGCTGGTTCTGCAATAGTGCACGTGCTCACCGTACTCTGATAATTTTGTTCACTGCAACAGATTCCTGAAGTGGATGTTTGTTATATTATTTGTTAACACATAACTCAGATCAAGAAAAGATCATCCCGATTCCTTCTTAGCTCTCCTGTGTCACTAGAAGCAGAATTTAATCTCTTTAAACTTACCATCTTGCATGCTCTGTTGGGATGGCAAGTACGCTTAATGTACTGATGGCACCACAGAGATAAACCAGAAAAGGCTTTTGCAGGCTGTACTAACATGTTTTCTTCAGAACAGAAGAACACAATAGCATTATGATAAGGCTGATCTATTGTAGTGACCTAAGGAAATCTGTGATAGGGAATATTAAAGGGGCAACAAGATAGGTAGGGGGAAAAAAAATCACTTCTTTCATTCCAGAATATATGTGCACCAACTTCTGTCAAGGTTTCCTACGAGGATCACTTTCTGTAAAGCATAACATGCTCCAGACCCATCTCAAATTACAGACTGTGGGCCATGTCTTGCTCCTCATCACTCTAAAGCAGTTGAATTCCTCAACTCTGCCATCATCTCCCTCCAGCCCGGCCACCCTGAAGTCACAGAGATTGGCAGGCATGGGGAAGGGTTGCTTTAAAGAGGTGCCATCAAAGACTAACAGGCAGGACTGACATGGACCTGTGCTTTAAAGCTGTGCAGAATAGTAACTAAGTGAACTAACTCAAAAGGTTATAAAAATCACTGTGCCTGCGATAAGTACGTGAAAGCCAGCATTGTTAGTGGTTTCAGTTTCTGGTTGTGTATGTTTGCTTGCTTTTGTATCTCAATCCATGTGTCTTTGCCTTAATCACAAGCTAAAAATATAGCATCAGTGGAGCATCAGTGACCTAATTAAAAATGGCTTCCCTGATGAACTTCTTCCCTAGTTCATGTATTTATATGGGTTTTCTACAGATGATGTAAAAAGGATCATATGAAAAAGGATGAAAAGCAGGTGGTGGCAGAGTCAGGGCCTGCAGTCGTCCCATTTGTATAATTTGGTCTTGTGCCAGTCTCTGGCTGGAACTAACTGCTGAGGAGTTTGTTGAAGATCAACGACTTTAGGCACTTTAAAATTATCCTTGATGAAGTGTATGAAATCCACAATCATCTGCCAAGAACCAAACTATAGAACTGCACAAATGCATACCATTTAATCTGGACATTTTTTCACTGGTAGGGATCCTATGACTCCCATGAATCACATCAATCTTGACGTCAGTTAGATCTTTGAAATAGCTATGCTGCACCATCATGACTACATAAATTCACAGTCATATAAAAAGTCAGCTAAGAAAGAACGAGCAGAGTCTGTGGTCTTGAAATAGTGGTTTATTGGCAATACCTTTTCCAGGGACAGCATGAACTCCTAATCTAGTCAAACTGAAGTGCTACTGCTTGTGCATGCTCCACTTTCAGCTGACAGGTGTGTCAAACTTGTGATGGCTCTGTGTTGGTACTGCTTGGCTGCACTCCCAGGGGGTGCTCTGAATTTGTCACCTTAAAGTGAGGCCCTTGAACCCAAGTAGAGCAGAATGGGATTCATTATTTACTGTTCATTATGGATGGAGAAGGGGCTCTGCACAACTTCTGCTGTGTTTAGGTGAGGAAATAAATCACAGCAAATGACATACCAGGGTAGTGTGATGCTCTGACCTCCTTATAGCTTTTCATACTTCTCTGTTCATCAGAGAGCCAAAGGCTGACTATTCATTCAGAGTCCAAGGAGGAGGCAGTTTTCTTGTTCATCTCCTTATCGTTTTGATCTTATGCATAAGAAATTCAATAAGATGTGACAGGAAGGTTAAAGCTCTGTCTCTTCCTAAAGAGATTTGTACTCTTGAGGTCTGCATACCTAGCAACAGACACTCTGAAACAAGAGTCCTCTCAGTCTCTCACTGGAAGTGTATTACATGATATGACCTGATTACAGATATTCTTCATGCCAGGGAAAGGGATGCTCACCACCAGCTCAATTGGATGCTCTCTCTGTTCCTATGGGAGCTGAGTACTCAAAATTCAGTATTTTCAGGAAACCTCAAGAGTGTGGGACTGGGTCATGAAATGTAATATTTCCAGCTTGAAAATCTGATGTCTAAACCTGAGTTTGACTAGATCTCGGCTTCCTTTATAATCAGTAGAAAATAACAATATTGTGATTTAGCTTACATATTTAAAATGCCAGTTTTAGGATGATAGGGATTATCCTCTGGAGGTTCCTATTTTTCCCTATTGGAGTACACAAGGAGTACTGTGTGATTAGCTCAGGCTTAGCGTTTACAGGTCAGATGCCTCAGGACATATGCTCCCCAAATGAGAAACCTTCTCAGGCTTCAGAAGGACGTCAGTTTCTGTCTCTCTTTAATGACCCAGAGGAGAAAATTACACCGCTTTGGGGGATTGTGCCTATTCTGAGTACACTAAGTCATGTCCTACATCTAGAACAAGTGCCTCGTTTAGCAGTTCTAGAAGTTCAAGACAATAGATACTGTGTGCTGTCAGGTCAGAAATGTCCACTTAACATCAGTTGTCAGAGGTCTGTAGCACACCTTCCCAACAGAAATATAGATGTTCAGGGACATTAGGGGCAGGATCAAGTTTGTAAAGAAACACCTAAATTTAGCTGTTTACACAGAGATGTATGCCAGAAGATAACAAGGGGTGTAGCAGTCCATTAGATAAACAGAGCTCTGGTCAATACAGACCAGCAGCTTTCAAAGTGATTCAGCCAACCAACCAGTCACATATAGATGTAGCTGTATGCCTATATATGAGATAAGCATACACATAGTGGGTGCATCATTTCCTTGGAGATGACCTAGAGTAGGCAAAATGTCTTCATGGGGCTGGCAGCTACACCACAGGACTTCCTGAGCCTTTGGAGCACCAGTACCCTTCTGCAGCAGAAGATGGATACACTAAGGGATCTCCAAAGGCACTTGGACACCTGCATTTGGGCTTCTGCATCACACTCTGTCTTTCAGGGAGAAGAATTTCTTACTGGGTTCCACTGCCAAAATTACTAGCTTGCATGGTGCAGTCCTTCAGCACAACTTAATGGCATCACCTAATCCTGTGTGAATTTCTGGCAAGTGAATGTCATTTCTTATCAGTGATGTCAGGCAGCTGACCTGCTGATGCACCATAGACAAGCCCACTACAGAAGAGCTGGTAGTGCCAACCAGGGTAGCTGGTTCCATTCCATCACAAGGGTGATGTAGAACTCCAGCTATAAATCAGGGGTTTCTGCACAGCAATTCATTTGGACCATGTTGCATCCAATCCTGATCCTAGAACTGGATCAGTTTCCTCTGAAGAAACTGGCTGCAGTCTTATACTCTATCTGAAAGACAACAAGCAGAATCTTAGAGGCTTAAGGACTACACTGAAACTGCCTCATAGACAGATCATCTTAAAGTAAAACACTCTTCTATTAATTTGTTCTGAAGTGACCTTTTACAGCCTTGTAGTGCAAGACACTCCAATAAACAGGGCTTTAGTTAAGGTCTTCTTGTAGTCATAACCCAGCAAAAATGAGAGAACTTCCACTGGTTTTACTGAGCTTAATACACTGATCTGTCACGTCTAACATGATTTATGTGAAGTCTTTTCTACTCTGTAAATTAATTTCAGATCTCAGTAGAAACAAATTTAGGCAAATATGCAACCTGACTTCTGAGTTTACAGTTAGTTAATCATTTCCAGTGACACTCACTAGAGAGAAATTATGGAGAACTTTATAAATTAGATTCACCTTACATAGCTACTACATCAAGCTCAGCATTTATCAATCTGGGGCATTAGTGGACTAAAGAAGAGAATTAAAATTCACCATAGTAAAAAAATAGGCAAATGAGGTAACAAACCCCATTAAAATACCAGTCAGCTACAGCTACTGCATACAAAACACTGTCATACCTCTATGACTTTGAACACTTTCCCGAATATATGTTGGTGTGCAAATATATTTGGACCCTTGTCTGAATGTATGTAAATAATACTGTAGCTCCCAGACATTTCTGTCATATCAATGCCTTTTTGTATTTCCTACATCTACCTTTGTATGTTTAAATATCCACTATGAACCACTTTACATTAGCTCGACTAAATTTCATTTTACCAATGTTATTTATTTTACTCTCCTCTGTCATTTATCAAAGTGGTTTTGTAGTCTACTATATCCTCTACGGATACATAATCCCTCCCAGCTTTATATTACCTTAATATTAGGTTGGTAAGTCTCTCCACAGTTGTTAATTGACCTCTCTGGTATCCTATTCAAAGTATCCTCCCAAGACAATGATAAAGTATTACAATTACCTCATTTTTAATATTTTTTAATAGTTATCACACGATATATATGCAGCATTAGCTTTGAGAAAGCAACTTGGTTTCCACTTTGAAGTCCTCATAAAACCACGTCCTCATCAAAGAAAAAAAATGGAGTTTTGACTAATCTATGCTGTTTAAAATGTATATAAATGTATACAATCAGAAGTGAAGTGCTTATTTTTGTGTTATGAAAGTCTGTATTTGATGTACAGTGGTTTGCAGTCCCCTAGTCCCCCTTCTGTTGTTTTTTACCTGTGTTATGTGACAGTCAAACTACTTGATTGAAACAGGTCCTCCTGGCTTTAGCACCTAGTCATCTTCCATTGGATTAAAGGAATACTTTAGTGAACTCAAGTGCCATAAATTCACTACCTTTGCAAAAATTGCTACCAGTTACGACTGTGAAGTAATGGAATTTATTTTTTTCTAATTAAGATATGTCTGTGGGAATCTGTTCAAGCTCACAAATACCACCTTACAAAACTATTTAAGAGATGCTAGAGCCTCTTCATGAATCCCAACAGTTTCACAACCAGAACCAGCAATAACCTGCAACTCTGAAGACATTGTTCACAAGAAAAATACGTACACCTGGCAAGGGGTAGATCCCCCTCCCCACCAGAACCAAAACCACAAAATGCCAGGGAAAGAAAAAAGGGAAAAAACCCACCATGGCTGGCAACTTGGTGGGGAGAAAAAATGGTGCCAGCTCCTGTCTCAAGGAAAAAAAAGCCAAAACAAAATGTTCACACAGCAGCTCCAGCAAAACAGGTGGGAACCTGGTGAATCTCTGGTGTTGGTCCCCTCTTCACAGCAGGGGAAGCAGGTGGATTTCATGTCCTTTCTCTCACTGGCTCAGCTTTGCCAAGGTCTGGTGCCGAAATGGAGCAGCCCCAAGCCAATTCTTCTCCTGCTGGTTGTTCTCTCAGATCTCAGACCATAAAGTTCACTTCGGAAAAAAAGCCACCCAAGGATTGCTGCAGCAGCCTCTCCAAGGCTGCGGAAAGTAAAAAAAACCTTCTTGCCTAAGCTAACAAAAACCAAGCTAGCTAAGCAAATAAAAAGGATGCAGTCCATACAGCACCAAGGATGCCTGGGGAGTGAGGCTTTGAAAAAGCCCTCGGAAGAGTCCCAAGGCTCCCCCCTCCCCTCGATCCACCTTAAAGCTACAGCAACCATTTCTGGGCATACAGCAGATGATAAGGGAATAGACTACTCATCATAAAATCACCCCAAGACAACCATGTTGTAGGTGGGCTTCATATTGATTAACCTCCAGTCATCTGGGACCTCCCTGTTTAACCAGGACTGATGGTAAATGATGGGAAGTGGCTTGGTGAGCTCTCCCACCAGTTCATTTGACTCCCAGTTCTTATCAGTGCTCTGAGATCCAGATCTTTTAAAAATTCACCTAAAATTCTGTTATGAGATTCGGTCGATAGCTTTGAGACTTGGCTGACAGCCTTGCTCTTCAGGTAAAACTGAGCTTTCTATAATAAGGTGCAATTATTTGCACAAGAAATTGAGCTTTCTTGCAGGAAAATCTTCAGTTTGTGGGATTAACTGCCATGCAAACCGAATGTCATCAAAACCTTCCCCTGATTTTTGATGCACATGCAAGGCATGCTTTTAAGGCTCCACTGTCCATAGTATAAACATAATCCCAGTGAGGCAACACTGACAAAATCTGTAGCAGGGGAGAGGAAGCAGAGCTGGTCTATACTGGGCCAGTAGATGTTAGTCAATGGACATAGCTTGTCAGCAGGTTGTCAAGAAATATGTGTTCCAGACATCAGAACTTCTTAAGTCAGTTCCTTCAAACTATGCCAACAACACAAGAGGAGATATTGTGGAAGCAGGAAAGAAATCCTTTCCCCCAAATGAGGTCAAAGAAGAGGGAACTCTCCAAAAATGTGATACATAAGCATGAGTGTTATAGAAGACTCTGCTCCCCCAACTGCAGCCCTAGCATCTAGTCTAACTGCTTGCCCTCTTATAACCTTTCTTGCGCCTGCTTGATGGGGATTTTTTATTCTTTATTAAAATGATGTCCACTGGCAAAAATGAGACTGAACTTTCCTGTGTGCTACACGCATTCCTTAATATCACAGATAAAAAAGTTCCAGTAGACCTTGAAAACCTACAGGGCTGGTGGTGGAGGGGATGTCTTGGCTTGGGCTTTGATCTCGGACTGAGTGGGAGTAGCTGCATCCTGAGGAGGGAAGCAGCTGGCATGATGGTGACTAAGGGGTATTGGAAAGGCTGAGTGGGCTTCATTGATCTCCATGAAGAGCACAGGAAGAGAAATATCTTAGCTGTATCACAGGCTCACGGCTCAGCTGTGCAGCTGTGACTGTATCTAGGTGAGCTGCTACTGCAAATACCCTGGCCTGAAACAAGGTCTGACAAACCAGGGCATTCCCACTAATGTTCTGTGTTTGGTGTCAGTGTGTGTAGTTAACATGCTTCAAATGAGCCCAAAGGAGGGTTATGTACAAGAGTGACATGAGTGCATCTAAGCATGACACTGTGGCAACTTGACTTTAAATGATCCTTCAGTTTATAGAGAGTGGATAGGGAAACAAGAATATATAGATGAAATCACCTCTATACTGATGACCCTGACATCCAGTTAAATTGTTGGTACCTGCACTTGCAACAGATGCTAAAACATTCAACACAGCAGACAAAAAAGGTACTACTTGGAGTGAGGGAATGTTAAACGGAATTTATGATGAGAGGCTGAAGAAGCCCAACCTGTCTGGTTTAACAAGAAGAGGGCTTAGATGACTTGATGATAATACACATCTTTAGGAGTGGTCACCAGACATCACAGAATTGTCTTTAAGGAGAAGGCAGAAATCCCTGAGTGTGAACTGAAGACTACCAACCCTGGCTAGAAATAATGACACACTTTTAGACAGGAGGGTGAGAGTAGGCACTGGAACAATGTGCTAAGTTGTAAACTCATCAGGTCTTCACTACTGGCAGTGTTTCTGTCCAAAAGGCATGTACTAGCCAAATACAAAGTACACTGTCACTGCTCCTTCAAATTGGTCCTTGAATATCAGGTCAGGTTCACCCCCAAACTCGCAGGAATTTTAGAAGCAGCCCAAACTGGCTGGTTGCCATAGTATTGCCCCCTCCATTATGCATTCTCTAGTACCTGTACACTCCTTGGGGTCTACCTCACCACAACCGTTCCCATGTTCCCCAGGGGACAGCCGGAGCTTGCACACTGCAGGTGGCAGGACCATTTCTGTCCCTCAAAGCATCTCCTCCCCAGGCCACTGCTCCGGGGCAGCCGCCACCCCCACTCTTCTCGATGAACACCCGCACTCTCTCGCTTTTCTCCTAAGCCTTCAGGGGACACCGCTGTCGCCCCCGGGGAGTGAAAAGCCCGCACCTCCTCGGAGGGGAGGCTTCCACTCTCCCCTCGAGCACGGCTCGCCCGGCGCCGGGGCGGGCCCTCAGCCGCCCCGCCCGACCCCGCGGTGCCGGCGGCCGGG